>VYZP01008258.1:0-46127 GCA_013400635.1 Hypocryptadius cinnamomeus | reverse complement strand
CTACCTTCAGTAGAGTATTATCAGTGGAGTTCTGATTCAGTGACAATTGAAAGCATAATAACCATTTTATGACCATAGCATCCCAACATAGATCTCTTTGATTTGTATATTTACAAGGATTCCAGAAGATATATGCAGTCACTAAAAATAAGGTTATAAACAACTTACAGACAGAATTTTTGTGGTTGCTGTCTTTACTGGGTAACATCTTGACTCCTCTTGATTTCAGTTCAATTGCTTTTTTTACTGAGAAGACAAGCAAACAAAGAGAAAATAATTCATTATTAAACCTCATTAAAAGGACATATAGCTGCAAAATCATACATTAAAATAATACAAAGCTATATAGGATACCTACAACAGATTGAAATAACTGCAGCTTCCGTAATAATCCAAATAAATATTTGGTTTTATTTATTTTTACAAAAACACAACCATGTCCTTTCTAAACACATATTATCAGGATTGGCAATATTTTGAATTCAAGTTTTTTTATGTTCAAAGAAAAGAACAGCCTATCCTAATTACAAATATGCATTTCCTGTGTTTACCATTCCACATAAGAAAATCTCAAACATTAAAAAAATTGTCTTACATAGAATATGCAGAACATTATCTACATATATTCAAGGACTACAAGCTTTCAATGTGGTATTAACACCTGCTTTTGTTTGATTCACTTTTCATCAGGAGACAACTTTTTAGTTCTGTTTCCCAATGAGATTAACACAGTGTGTTACATTATTTGGCTCACCTAAACCCCTTTGAATCTGCAGGGCAATTTCAACTGAATTAGAAAGAAGAAAGAGAGTAAGAGCTCTCACAGGGGCAAAGTTTTGTGAAGAAGAACAGATGCATCAGAGGTTAAACATCTTTTTTCTCTATTTAGTCAGCTGAATGGCTGATAAACTCCCAGCCTATCCCTATTAAGTAGTTTGGGCACCATAGGTGGGATCAGGAGCCAAGTAGAAAGAGACATGAGAAGACAGCAGTGCAGCTATACATTAAGGAAGACACAGGGTAGAATTTTAATTGTAATGGTAAGAGCAAAGGATAGAAATATAGGACGCCTTCACAGGATATTAATTAGTTCTGTGGGAACAAATTGAGCAAAGGAAAGTAAAATCAGATGTAGAAAATAATTGTGGAACAAGCATGAACAATTCAAAACTATTGTGTCAAAAAACAATAGCAATTGCAAAATAGCTGATGACTGACTCTGTACCAAAATGCTAATGACAACATCAAGATGCATTTCAGTTACCAAAAATTACAAAAACCTGTAATCATTCCCTGATTCATATTAAATACTTTTTTCCTAGACCTTGCAGGAGCTAATAATCTCAAAACGCACTTATTTATCCAAGATACAAACAGAAACAAGAATTCAACTCAAACATCTCTTACATGGCAGTAATTAGCAGCTCACAGTAAATAAAGTCATACTACAGAATGTAAGTTATACTTTTTGTCATTATATGGCATAAATTTTATAATTACTACAATATACACTGATCTATATTTCTAAGAAGTGAAGTGGTAGAAAGCAAGTTGTTTCTAAATACTGCATTAAAAATCATAATTCCATTGTATTTATTTCTATGTTGTAAGTTCAGAGCCACCAAGAAGGTGGCTTTTCTTGACTACTGAAATTGAGCAAGTACTGCAGAAAGTATATTCTGTGCTATGTGTAAGTGCAGTCATTCACTCCTAAACATGGAAAACAGGTGTTCAAATGATGAAAGATGACTGAAACACAATTGTAGCTGAATAGTATGAAATGGTTATGATAGCAGTGTGCTATTTTCTTCTAAGGCAGGAACTGTACATCATACAGAGACATCAGTGCAGACAATATTAACCCCAAGGCCTTTTGGAAGGGCAGACTTCATGGATATGGTTTTATTTCAATTAGTTTCCAGACTTAGGTTTGAAAGTCTCCATTAAGTTCCACCTTATGTTGTTTCTCGGGCTGTGTAACAAGTCTGTTAAAATTATTCTATATTTAATGGGAAATGAACAACACAGTTCTTGCAGAGAATATTTGGGATATTGTCTGGAGTTGTGGTCCCTCTGCCAGTATGAATTTCTCAATTTATTAATATCTGTGTTACGTAAAACATGTGAGCAGTTCTTTGAGGATTCAGAACCCATCTTGCTTACATGGATGAGTAATAAAAACATTGAGTTATTAGGCAATGGACAGAAAAAAAGAACTATATTCTTCTTCCTCTCTTTGTGCTGTGACACTATTTTAGACTAAAAATTACAATCATCACTCAAGTTCCTTGTGGCATTTCACTCTTAAGGGTGTTTGTTATACATATTTGAAGCATACTTCATGTGAATGAGAAAAAATTGTAATCATGAGCTTTATTTGAAATACAGAGATCACAAATTGAAACAAGATGTTTTGACTTGACATATGAAAAGCTTTTTGACTGTCATGCACTGAAACAGGTCCTGCAGTTTCTATCCTTGGATTTTTTTCAGATGTCAAAAAAAAGGCACTCTGCATCTTACTGAAAGAACATTAGGGAGAGGATGCACAAAAGTTAACATCAGTCATCTAAATGTATGTTTTATGAAGAAAAATAGCTCACTCAAGGGGGTGATTCATCCCCTTCTAAGATAGACACAATGAATCCTCCTCTGGAGATGCCTTTTTCTCTCCATGAAATGTAACAGAAACATATAATACTTGCTGAAGCTAGATCCCTACATTTTAGACACCAAACATTAGGTGGAACGAGTCTTTATACCCGGAAATCTTTAACAGCCAAATGTAGTTATCTGGGAGCCATATGGATCCAAGAAGTAAGTCAATAGGATAGTTTGGTATATGAAAAGCAAACTTTTGCCTCTTTTATTCTTGAGTGTGTAAATTTTCACATGTGCCCTATATGGTGTTTTATTGTCAATTTAAAAGGTATTAAGCAAGCATAGCCTCCAAGATAAAAACTATTCAACATCTGAAAAAGGAACAGAGACTACTGCACACTGTGGTTCAAGTGAACCAGTTCAACTCCTGTAAATAAAATAAATACTCTAAATTGGATGTTTTATAACAATTTAAATCCCATTTGAATAACTTTTCTGAGACACTTCTCTGTAACTTCCCCATTGCACCTTCATTAGAAAGGTTTTCCTGATTTCAAAGATGATTTTCCATTCAACAGTACAAAAAGAGGAATGGGTTTACGTAAATAATGTCAGAACTGAACAGTAATTTCCAACTTTTAAGTGATTACTTTTAAAAATCTGCATAGTCTTCTGCTACCTTCACTTGAACATTCAGTTAAGCTAACTGAATTAGCTCACTTCACCTTTTCTGATCATCACAGCTTCAAGAGTCTTTTGGAGATGAGTTACCTATTCAGGGAGGAAGGCAGAGAGCTCAGTGCTGGAAGTCCACAACAATCTTATCAGACTACTGGAAAGCACCAGTGGTATTCCTTAAACTTTTGCTACAGCTGAAATAAACTCAGCCATGAAAGGAATATATACCTGGTCTTATCTGAATGAATCATGAAATAAAACTTTCAGGTTGCAAATCTTCATTCAAATCTACTGTGACTTCCACGCAGCTCTTAGTTTCTGACATATTTGAACGTGTGTGAAGAAAATACATTTTACCGCAACCTTCAGTGACATAATATGTTTTTCCCCAATTACCCAAATACGTGAGTATCTTGCTGATTTTTCTTCCTTCATGAATCACCTCCAAGACCTCAAATACTGGCTACCACTCAAAGCTAAAATATTCTGACATCATCTGTTGGTACTTCCTCAAGCTGCTCTGCTGCTGCTCTGCTGAGTTCAGCTCTTGGCTGCCCTTCACTGCAGATATATCCTAAGTACAGATATTTGAAGGTGAAGAGGAACAGCATATTGTCCAGTATCTGGTGATCACAAGAAGCACCTTTCCTGTCCAGTCTGAAGCTCTATGTCACTGTAAGGAATATACATAGATATATTTGAATTGTTCTCTGGTTTTGTTACAGTACAGGAAGAACCTCAATATTTTCAGTATTTTTTACATATGATACATGTCTTTTACAAAGACTTACACTTGGCTTTAAATATTTTGCAGAGTTCAGTGAAAACGTGATATGTTTGCAAGAACATTCATAAGATTATTCTTGAAGGAACTTTGCGAATTTATCTCGGTAGAAGAGTGCAGAATTAATCAATTTTCTTTTGCTTTAGTTTCACTGTTCTGATTTTCTTCAATCTGAGTAATCCTGTTGTAAAACAAAGTATTTTCTTAATTCAGATTGAAGAGTCCACTTCAGTGCTCTGTTTGCTTTGCCCTGGTGCCTAATCTTTCCACATTCTCCCCAAAGACATAATTAGGAGAATAGTACCTTTTTTTGGCCCTGGAATAAATAACCTACAGTTTCACATTTGGCAGCTTCAGTGTTCTATCCAGATTATACTTATAAAATGAAACATTTCTTTCTTATTACTCAAAGTCATGTGAGATCAGTAAACAGTTAATTATTTATTTCTAGGTATTCTTCTGCTTCACTATTGCCTGTTGTACTATGAATTCTTTCTAAAAGTTTAGTATTAATGAGAACAAGAAAAAAGCAGTCATTCCCAATCTTACTATTAACTTCAGCTTATGAAGGGAATTCTATAATAATTTTGTTGATAAAACAAGATCCCTCACTCAATAACCTGGGAGCATCCTGAGAAGCTTTTCCTTTCAGCTGCCCACTTGACTTTTCGCAGAAGCATCACAGCCTTCCATAGGATTTCTAGTTTAAACCAACTCATTGGAATAGTCCATCCCTTTTCTCTATTCCCTGTCTGAAGAGTATTCCATCTAATACACTCTCCCAGTGTTTCTGTCACTAACAGCTTTCAAAATCTTCCCTACTAATCGGTATTATAACTCCACAGAGCTTCACAGCAGGCACAAATGTTTCTCCTATATGGCAACCTGTAAAAGCTGTAGGTTCATGATCAGTTGGCTTCCTTGTTCCATCAATTCAGCAAAGTACTGCCTGTCACTATCAGACCTTCCACCTGCTCCCTGTGCTGGAAATCTCTGCATGCAGTACTAGTGAATAAATGGCACCAAGATAAATTGGTGTCACAGTAGATTTTTACACAAATCTTTCTCATTCTATTTGTATAAGCTGACACAGGTTCTGTAGGTTTAAAAAGAAGCACAGCCATTTGTTTTCCATTAACCTTCTCTATGTCTCCTAGCTGGCCCCTTGCCCTGATGGACTGCCTTAGCTACTCTGTGTTTTCAATGTATGATACATCATAATAAAACTGGTCCAGCAGGCATCAAGTCTTCAGTCACTGCAGATATTCTCCACAGTTCTGGAAAATTGTATCAATACAATTTAGTCTATTAATATACAGCATTGCAGAACACACTACTACCCAGTGTGTTCTGCAATGACTCTAAAAGCAAATCATAAACTGAGAATCACTCAGTTCCTTGTTTGAATGTTACTTCAGCCATAGTCTTTTGAATAGTCTTAACCGAATGGCTGTTCCTAAATTGGCTTCTTCTTAGCGCTTAGTGCTTATCATGAGACAGCTACATCTGAGCCTTTTTAGCAACAATTTACTAGATACTTAAGAAAGAAGTATTACTGTGGCAGTACTAGACTACATAAGTGGTCCTATTAACCACAGAAAAGAATGGTCAAGAAAGAGGGTGGATTATCTCCTTGTTGATGTTTTCATATCAAGACTGGTTTACTCTCTTGACAATGAAACTTAACCAAATATAAATTTTTGTCTCAGGACCATTTAAAGGAAAAGTATTCAGCATCACTTAAGAGCTGGAAAATAACAGGTTTTTCTGGCTCTTGATGTTATCAATTGCTTTTACTAATTTTCTTTCTAAATTTACTCTAAGTAACAATTCTAAATGAAATTAAATTGTAAAAGTACCATGCATCAAGGAAACACTGCAAATTCTTTTCACTTATTTAAAACATCATTTCTAGGATTTTAAAGAATATGTGGAAGGGACAGGCATTTATAGGCAGACTTTGTGAATTATGAAAATTCATTGAAAGAGCTAGCAATTGCAAGTTGATTTACATTATTTCACTCATGATTTTCCATTAGCATACATTTATTTCAGCAGTCTCTATTATATTCATTGTTTGACTTCAGGATTATCTGTTTGTTAAATCCTGAATTACTGAATGTAGTTAAACACAACAGATAGATAACTTGTGGTACATAATTATCAAAATATCTAATACCTTCTTGAACCTCTCTGAAAACTTGCCAAAAATAGAATACTTTATTTGAAACACTCTGTAACAGAGGCTAGAGTTACTGCAAAAGTAAAAAAGCAAACAAAGCCATTTTTCATGTTTGGCTTTGGAAGCTTTCTTATTCTGTTCTATTTCTAGGAATTTTGAAATAAATATTTAACTTAAACAGATCACTTTTAGCCGTACAACTAAAGGTATTGTGGGGTTCTTTCCTCCTAAAAAGAAAACAAAAAATATTTTTAAAAACCTATTGCTCTGGCAATAAGCAAAAGCTAAACACGCTTACTGTACATGCTGTAAATAGGCAAAAAAGCAGGGGATTCTTTATGACACCTTTTAAGTCATTCTGTGTACATTGATAAGCTTTGTTTCTGGGAAGTGCCAGTTTTTCATCTCCTAGTTAGCCTGTTAAGGATACTTTGCCTCTGGGGAATTTACACATTTAAGAAGCACTGGCATAAAACAAATCATACGCTCTGCAACTCCCACTGAATATGCAAAGGGAATTCATGTACTAGCATAGGTGAGGGTAGAGAAATTAAAAAAAAATAAAATAAGTTCATAACTGAATGACTGTAACATCTTTCCCCCAATGGCAATGCCACCAAGGAGCAAGGCAGAGCAAGAACTGTATCCAATGACATATACTGTGAGAGTTCATTTCCTTGAGACCAATGTTGCTGGTATGACAGATATGAAGAAGACAAGGCAGAGCATGTCACTGCAATGTAATTTTTTTCTGGTGGTTTTCTGGGCCATTCAACACCATGCCTCCTTCTGAATAGAAACTCTGAAACTATGAAAAAATATTCCACAGGTACACACAGAGAAATTGGGACATAAACATTTTTATTGATGAAATCAACATCAACATACAAAAAATCAAATGAAAACGACAGAGGATGTGTGGAGAGGAAAAAACAGCAAATACCAAAACAAACCCTTCACTCTATACCTAATCAACTTTTAAAATTTTCAATTTTTCTTTAAACTTCTAATATAATCTGCTGGAAGATGGGACAATAAATATGACTCAAGAGGAAATCCAAACACCAATCATTTGGATTCACTTTTTACACCACAATATTTTATTTATAAATTCAGCTTGCCTAGTATTTTAAAACTATATTTACTTGATGCATTAAGATGTGCTATTCTAGTACAGCGCTAATTTTTTTATACCATTGAGCTGGTTTTCTTGACCGTGTTAAAAATGGGGCACTAAATATTGATAAAAATTCAAGTTACAAAGATCTGAAAAAATTGCTGAACAAATTAATTATGCATAACTTTATATCCAATTGGTAGTTCCAATATTTTAATGAAATAAATTATAATAATTCTGTTTGCCTGATCAAAGATCAAACAAAGAAAAGAAAATTAAATTGACTTCTTGTTAGTATTAGTTTTGGCTGACTGGAAAAGGCCAAGTTACAGCAATAATATAGCTATGGTAAGATAATAATAAACATTATGTTAATTTGATATGGGGGAGAAAGAGTAATTAAAGGATCTGTATGCTAACTATATTAAAAGTCTGATAATCAGAATTCTTACTAGGAAAAGAAAAAAAGTTTATTATCTTGTTGCTCAAGGAGGTGTGTTATGCTGCCTCCCATACTCACTTGCTTCCAAAAAGCCAGTGACACTGCTAGATGTTCTAGGTTAGGGTGGAGTCTTAACACCAGATGGAAATGAAACTCCAAATAAGTCACTCCCCTTACCCTCACCCTTTCCAGCAAGAGAAGGATAAAGACAGAGACTACAGTTTGAGGTAACAAAAAGAAAAAAAACATGGAATAAGGAACACACAGTAACAGCAACAATATCAATAACAATAGTATAAAAAAAGAGAAGGTGCTTTACACACTGCAGGAGTTCACCACCTTGACTTAGTTCCATGTGGCTTCCAGGACAAGGACAGGATGGTGGATGCTCCCCATAGGTCACATCCACGTAGCCCCTGGAACAAAGACAAGATGGTGGCCGCTTCTTTTGGTTGATTCTCCCTGTCCCTGAGCCAAAGACAATGGGAAACAGTGGTGGACAAACCCCTGAAAGCCAGATTGTCTGTGTCATGCCACGCTGCCAGTTCAGAAGCTGGACTTGATTCCGCATGACTGCTTCTGGAACTGGCACTGCACTGCTCTGGCTCTGCTGGGGTTTTGACTCCACAACACGGTTGTCCCGCTTTTGTCAGCATCATGGCTTGGAGACACAGTGGCTTTACCACGTCTCCAAGCCACGCCCCAGAGAAACAGGACAGGGATGAGCAGCACCAGCAGCAGAGGATGATCCCAACAGAGCTGATCCCAACAACCCAATGGAGAGGAAGAATTGGGTGTTTCTGGGAGTGCAATCAACCTTTTCTGGCCCTCAAAACCACCAATGATATGGCTGGTATAGAAGAGCAACCTGACCCTGCCCCCTCTGCAGCCAGGACAGTGAAGCAATAAAAAGCTCACCTGTGCACACGCAGAGGAGCACAGGGACATGCTGGTGGATGGGTCAGACAAATGCCACCTCTCCCCGGCCTTGCTGCAACCACCCTAGATCCATCACCACAGGTGCAGAAGAAATGCAGAGGGTCCTTGGCAAGTGGGGGAACCAACACAGAGACTCAACCTCCACCCCCACCTCCCCAGGGCTGTCCCTGGTGAGACCCAGCCAGAGGGGCTGGGGCACAACTCGCTCTAGGAGCTCTCTAGTCACTTCAGAGACCCGGGAGGGGCCCTGCTCAGGGATACAGAGCTCACTGTGGAGTAAAAAGGAAGAGCATTTTGGTATTGCACAAGGTTAATTATGGAGTATTTAGGGAAGGAACCAACATCATGGAAAGGAATGGATCAAATTGGCACAAGAGGTGCACTAGATCAGAAAAAATAGATTGTAAGAGATTTATATTAAAACTATAAAAATGTCAAAAATATATTTGTGTCTTGAGTTTGAGTGGCAGCTTTTTGTGGGGGGGTAGGGGTGCTGCAGGGGTGGCTTCTGTGAAGAGCTGTCAGAGACTTCCCTCATGTCCAATAGGACCAAAACCAGATGGTTCCAAGACTGACTTGCCACTATCTAAGGCTGAGCCCATCAGCAATGGGATAACATATTTAAGAAAGAAAAAAGTCACAGTGCAGCATTAATAGCAGCCAGAGAAAGGAGTGAGAATATGTGAGGGTTGAGCCTGATTTGCCCACGACAGTAACTGGAGAGCGATACTTCGCTGTCCTTATCTCAATACATTTTCTCTTACTTGTCCTGGTGAGGTGGAGGAGTGAACGATTGATATGGAGAGCACCTGGCATCCAGCCAACATCAACCCACCACAGTCCTTATGATGCTATCTGCAAATGGACAAGCTACCCCTTTCTGCAGAATATCTTGTGATTTTGTTTTGTGAATAGCATTTACACCTGACAGCTACCACGAAAAATCTTAGGACTCTAAAGCACAATAACTTGCTATCTGGCAAAGCATAAAGGCTGCTTTCATTTAATATCTAAGGACTGCAATTAAAATTACTGACTTTTCTATTTCCCTGAAACAATCGTCTGTTGTTATTGTGCAGCACAATTATACATCTTCCCCACACACACACATGAATAAACTAAGCAAGCAGTCACAAAGAGACAGCACAGACAGTCTTTAAAGAGCTATTCTTTCTAGCAAGCAGAAACAGGAAAAAGCAGTCTAAGTAACATTAGAAAGTTGAGTCCCAAATGCCTTGAGCAGCTGCTCAAGATTTAGAATTTCTGTGAAATTAGAACAATCACAAAGACTCCTTCAGTTTGGTCTGGTAATGAGGACTCATCTATTAGTAAAGTGACTGTTAAATGGTTACATTAAAAAGTCTATATATTTACTTCATGTGTCTGAAAGACAGGATAGCTCAATATATCAACACATCAATCCCAACTACATGTGTGTATTTGGAAACAGTCTGTTTAAACTATTGGGAATAGTTTAGCTGTCCATAAGCAAAACGTTTCTTGGAGGTCTTAGAGTCATATAGCCTGCACTGCAGGATTTGCCCAGAGGACAAATACAAGGATTGTGTCTGGAGACAATCAGACATTGGAGGCATCCTTTCACTGCAAGGTTTTGTGCCTGAAAACAAGGTCATGTATGTCAAAAGATTTAGTTTTTGTGGAGATTTTTTTTATTTCATGATAAGTTCAAATAATTATTTCACTTGAGAGAAGTACCTAAAATGGAAATATATGTCAAGGCTGTTGAATTTTAGCAGAAATAAGTTTCTGAAAACAAAAACATAAGGGAGAAGATCAAAGAGCTGGGACATTAGAGCCTGGAGAAGAGAAAACTTCGGGGGATTTTATTGGTGTGAATTAATATTTGTGAAATGAGATGGTGCAAAGCAGGTGGAGCCAGAGTCTTCATGATGATATCCATTGACAAGACAGGAAGCAATAAGCACAAACTGAAACTCAGGAAAACCCACTTAGAAAAAAGTGAAAACCTTTTTACTCTGAGGGTAAACACTGACAATGGCTGCCCAGAGAGGCTGCCGAGTCTCTAATCTTAGAGGCAGTCAAAACCCATCCCTGACCCAGTCCTGGGCAACTTGCTTTAGGTTACCCTTCTCTGAGAAGGACACTGGGCTAGATGAGCTCCAGAGGGCTCTTCCAACCTCTGCTATTTTGCAGTTTGTGGTACTAGTAGATTACTCTAGCTGAAAATATTGTTACTTCTGCTTAGTTTTCAAATAAACACATAATATAATTACTAATGCTGTGTAATAAAAAGGACTTAATGAAGCTGTTTGGTTAACCTGATTTTTATACCACTATGAATTTTCATCCTATTGGTCTTGAAATCTTTCTCCTATGTTTTAACATAGTTTATGTTTATATCACTAACACAGGAATTTATTTAATTGCAGTTGAGTCTGATAAGATAGATAACTGTGTAAGTCATGATCTCTCTTGTAATTCAGAAATCTTTGTATTAAACACAGGAAAATTTATAAACCTGTAATTCATAAGAATGATTTAAATTAAGAAACGAAATTTCTGTAATTATAAGAATTTGAATTGCAATAAGATACTTCCACATGTCATTCAAGGTATATTCCACATCAAGGAAGTTCACACTTTTACCCAATATCTGATGTTTTATGCAGATCAAGACAGACACATTTGAAAAAAACTATCTCCTCTTATATTTCCCAAAAGTTTTAGCTACTTGATGAGTATTTGTCTAGAGATAAGATCTACTGAAGAAGAAGAAAAACTATTTTCCAGTGTATGTTACATCATCACGAACTTCCTCCCTGTTATTCTGTTGATTCATAGTTTTCTGGTATATCAGCAGGACAAATCACAGTGTTTTTGTGGACCCAAATAAACAGGCTTAAGACACAGAGTTAACATAAGCAGTGCATTTACATTCATAGTACCCAGCAGTGGTATTATATATGCATCCTTAAACTTTGGAAAGAAAATAAGTTGTAAGTGCAAAGGATCACATACTTATGCTGAGTTGCTGAAATGAAATGAAATTTCAGATTTTTTTTTTTCTGAAATATTCACAATATTTTTAAAACTAAAAGAACTATGTATATTAAATGCTTTTGTTGCACATGTATGCCATAGTCACCAGATACATACAGTTGTCATGTGTTTGTCATTTCAAAAATGACAGAGGTCCCACAGCTTCAGGGAAAAAACACAAATGTCTAAATTCCTAAATCATTTGATGCTGTGGGGGGTAAAAGGGTTGAAACAGCATATGTAAGCACAGAATTTGAAAGCACAGATAAATGAAGAAACTTTTCTATTTTCAATGTAACTACCATATCTTTCATCTTGAGTAATGATTTATAAATTACAAAAATCAATAAAGAATCCATTCTAAAAAATTGCATTTTAAAACGTATCTACATGAACCTAAATAGAAATGACAGCAACACTGACATCCTCTTGTCTTCTTTTGAAGTTGTATACGCAAATATATGCAGGAGCCTGAAATATCATCTGTACTATACTACGGTTGAGTCAAATTTCCAAATTATGAATGTAGCTTCTGGATAGGAGTTAGATTTTGAATAATGAAGGAAGACAATGTTTAGATAGAAGCCTGCCTTTATGTGGAGTTGACTTTCTGCAAGTTGCATTCCAGGCATGTTTTCAAAGCAAAGATCAGACTGACTGCAAAGAAATTTATTATGAAAAAAGTGAGCAAGCAAATACGCATTTAGGGCAGACTGCATTGCGAAGCACACATGCTCTTTCTGAAAGTAAATCCCTAGAGACATCTGATCACACAAGGAAGAGAGATATTCAGTGTAAGAGCAATAGTTACATAGTAACAAAAAGAGTCATCTTCTTACTGTGACTGTGATATTTAAACATAATTATCAAATTCCACCACCACTTTAGTGACGCTTAAAGGTAAGGGGTTTTTTAAGTGTGCTTTTACAGGTTTCCTACCTTGAAATTGAGCATTAAATCCCTTTCGTCGGTGATTGCTATCAGACGTAAAATGGAGTCGTAACCAGTTCTTACTGCTGATAACTGGAGAAGGTAGATTCATACCACTCAACCTGGAAAAAGAAAAAAAATCTAACATTAAAAAAAAATTCATGTGTGCACCACTCAAAAGAGAAATCCCCCCCAAACCTCAAAATATATTAGATCACAAGGATTTGTTGTAATCTAATCTCAATGTATTACTAGTTGAGCAACTACTAATTGAGAGAAATACGAGGGGTTTTTTTTCTCATTACAGCTATTCCTTTTATGATTAAAACTTGTTTTCCCAAACTATTTTTTCATGAATTAAAGAAGAAAACTAGTCTTGTGAGAGTGTGTGTACGCAAGTGTAGGTGCGCATGCACATGTCAAAACATTCAGCAGAAAATAAGCCTATTCAGTTATGACAAGGTCTCATCATCTGACTCCCTGCTGTGGGATTTGACAGGAAGTCAAATCTCAAGTATTAAGAAGTGTTAATTAAGGGTTGTGGACGCTATCTAATTTTAAGTTTGGGTGGTAAATTATAGGTACACAACTATGCTGGTAGAACTGATTTTCTGTATATTAAGTCCAATCCACATTTAATTAAAAAAAACAGAGAAGTCTAAGCACAACAGTGGATACGAAGAAAGCGTGCGAAGAATTTTTCTAATATAGGCAACAGGCCCTTGGACCACGCTGGATTATTCCATTGTCATTCATTACACTAAACCATTTGTTAATGGGGTAGCTACCACATAGAACTTAATATGATGTAAATTCATGTCTTAGTTTACCAGATAGTACCTTTTTTTTTTGTTTTGCATGACCATGCTCCAGATTTGAAATTTTACCTTTCTTTTTTTTTTTTTTCCCCTGAATAACTATGGAAAACTACACAAAATTAAGTTTTTTCCTTTTAAAAAATGTTGATTACTTAAAAAAAAAGTCAAAGTGATGAATATCAGAAATTCTCAGCTAAGATATCATTTTGCATGAGGGTAGATTTGCCAGTACTAAAGTAGACATAGTACATATTTTTGGAGCTAAAAAATAACCAAACTGAAATGGGATTTAGTCTCCCTCCAAAATTAATCAGTATAGTGAAATAGATGACTCTTTTTTCATCACAGTATGAGATAGCAGAGTTTCATTAAATATTCCAGATTAATAGGAAACTCATCATGTTAAGAAATGTTTCTGGAGAAGTCTAGCTCTACAGCCACGGCTGAATCTCTTTTTTTTTTTCCCCTGCAGTAGAACAAGACCAATAAATTGAAATATAGAGATTTTTAATGGATGGGTTTTTTCTACTTATGACATGCAAACTACATCAGAGAAATTTCATTTTGATTTAAAATCTCATTTTATTTATCTACTTGTTAACAATATAAGGAAAATCCAAATCCTACTTAAAAACAGTTTTGATTGAAAAAAAGGGTTGGTCTTTTACAAGAAGATTTACACACTTCATTTAAAACATGGCATTCAATAGTTCTTAAAGGTATTCATTAAAATATTCAGACCTATAAATTTCTACATCTCATTCAGATGGACTTTTATACTTCACATATTCTTTCAGACACACTTAATTTTAGACCTCCACTCTAAATATTTGTAACAACTAACTGGTCTTTTCTGTTTCAAATCTACTTAGAATTTGGGTGTACTTGTAGAAAGCACTGAGATATAACTAAAAGGAAAAGAAAAAACTACCATATGTGGAACACAAAATATATCTTTGCTAGTACCTCTTAGCTATTGTCAAAAAGTATGCTAAATCTATAAGTTTTTACTGTATATAGGCTGTTCATATCACTGAACTGATAATTCATTTGTCCAAGTACATAAAGTACACTGTTTTAGGGGTTGGTTTTATTTTTAAAAAGAAATATACAAGTTGCAACATTCTAGCTAATATATCCAGAGCTCTGGGTTTCAAAGCTAGCAAAACTCTAGGCTGAAATATTAAATTGTAGTATGAATAACATTGTACATTAATAAAAGATTAAATGAACGTCATTATAAAAGCATGTTCAGAGCAGATCCTTCCTTAGTTACATGTCTAATAAACAGATATTTCCCTGACACACAATACATAAGACATTTTCATGTCTATGTGAACTTTTCAAGGTTCTAGTCTCAAATCTCCCCATAATACTAAGAAACATAATGTGAAAATGACACTGAGAGAGTATTTGATACAACCTATTTTAGCAGAGTTCTAATTTAGCTGCATAAGTTCATTCATACTGAACTCTAGATAGGAATATGTTCTTTAACAGCAATGTTGTTTGTGTTTTAGTTGGAGAAAGTGAGAAAGGGTAAAAAATCTTACTGGTTCTTGGAAGAAAGTTATAACCAGTACTATGGCACAGTGGTGAGGTTTTTTCTGTAAGGTTTTCAAAAACTCTTCACTATAATACACAAAGTTAAAAAAAGAAAACCAAAAAACCGACAGAATCTGGGACTGTTATCTGGGAGTCCTGTGGCTGACATGCGGACATCAAAAGTGATGCCTCTACACAAAGTACTTCACCCTATAGCATTCATCTGCTGTAGATGGGACTTCCTACGGAAAATTTTAGTTTTGCCAATTTATACATGGCAGATCCAAAAGTTGTGGATACAGTGTAAAATTTCTCTTTACATGTTAATAGATCATTTTTGTGGAATTTCTGAAGGATGGGCAACCAAAGCTGTGTATGGAAGAGAGTGGTGAGCATGGTTACAGATGAAAGTGGCAGATCATCACCTGAATTGATACAGCAGGCAGATCTGTACCTCACACAGAAGTTGAAGTATTATATGAAACTGTGTTTTTCTTCCTTCTTACTTATCTCTAGGTGTTTTTTAGTTTTTTGCCTTTTTTTTTTTTTTAATCATGGAATAGGAGACAAATAAACTATTTCATTGCACAGTAAATATCAAAATTTAAAAAAAAAACAAAAAAAAAAGCAAACAAAAAAAAACCTTATGTGTGTGTTCCTCAGAGAAAAGTAAAAATCAGTAATGTTGAGGAGAGTTGGATTCCAGTCCTACAAACCAGAATATTATACCTGCAGCAAAAGACACAATGTTGGGGAGGGGTCCCTAGAACACATGTTCATTGTTATTCTGGTGCATAAAATACAAGTCTATGGCCGCAGGATGTGCTTTCAACTTAGCTGCCCTCATTCACCAATAGAGAGGCTGGACACCACTGCTCAACAGATTCCCTAGGTGACATTCTCCAGATGGAATGATTCCTCCCAGTCCCACAAAGAACAGTTTCCTCTGAGCTTGACCAGCTGAGAGGTGCATCATGTACCACAATTTGCGACTAAGAGCCCACATGTGTACTGGCATTACCGCATGTGCCTCCTCCAAGTCAGTGTAGCCTTTACTGTTACATGCTACCTTTATATATTAGTTGAACATTTACAGAAAACAAGCAGTCTGGTTATGTCCATATTAGTAAATTAAACAGTGGCACTTCATATCAATTTCTGCTTAAGAGTCAACATTATTTAAGTTTAAAACAACAGAAAATAATGGAATCTTGGAATCATAGAATGGTTTGGGTTGGAAGAAATCTTAAAGATGATCTGGTTGCAACCACTTGCCATAGGCAAGGACATTACTAGACCAGGTTGCTCAAAGCCTCATCCAATCTGGCCTTGAACACTCCAAGACATGGGGACTCCACAGCTTCTCTGGGCAACCTGTTCCTGTGCCTCACCAGATTCATATTGAAGCTGTTCCGCCCATGACTGGTGTGTGCTCTCGATCTCTCATGGGATCAATGTAGGCAGCTGTGTAAACCACAGGATCCCAACAAGCATTGGGAATGTGACCGCCCCTTCTGAGGTGTTCAGGAAAAACTAACCGGCAGGACTTGTGCTGGTAGGTTGCTACGAAAGAAAAGGTGCAACTAAAGAAAAGTTATCTTTATTTCAAGTGCATATACATAGTATTCATTCCTGTGGCATATGAACCTAGGTAGAGTAATTTTAGCTCAGTTTAGGAGTTAAATCTAAAATCAGATGAAGGCTTGGAACTACTTTGTATCAGACAAATTATTCAGATAAGATAAAATCCCCCATATTTCTTAATATCAAAGTTCTCCTTAAAAGATTTCATGCTTTGATCTCTGTTAAGATTTTTCCAATGCTGTCTAAAGAGTATTGAAAGTTTCTTTCTTCCTTTTAGCTGAAAATTTTTATTATATGGGAAGTAATAGAAAAGAAAATAAATTCCTCACTTACATTTGAATTCTGCCTCTACTATGAAAAATGTAACGCATTTTTGAAACTGATTTTAAAGCCTAGCATAGATAGTCTTGAAAATCTTCCCTAGCCTAGGACAGAAGTGATATCTAATCTAAATTACCTTAATCAAGTTGTTCAAGAGCGAACACATACATATGTATAAATAATGTTATTTGTGCATTTTCTGGAAATAGTTGGTTTGACTTGTGGAGTGTTGAGTTTTCATCTCGTGTACTGATGGCAGCCAGGACTTTATTTTCTAGGATCAAGGGGTTAAAAATTCAAGTGTCACTTGGACAAGAGACATATTTGAACGCTCTGGGCTTAACGGTATTTGAGGCCATGCACTGAAAGGGACTGAAGGAAGCATTAAATTGCTGTTTATTCACTGAGTATCAAATACTCAGTGACATGTTAAATAGCAATCCTGTGAGAAGAAAAGAAACAAACAGAAAATGAGTTTCCAAATAACATTGTAAGGTAGTGCATTTACCTGAGGGCTTAGAAAGAGAATTGCACATGGAACCTAAAATCTCTACTATCTGCATACTAGAAGTTGCACTGTGCTCCACTGAACAAGACGGTCTTGCAGGGAATTCCTGTGCCTGTTCCAGAATCATAAAGAATTAAAGGGCCAGCTTTTGAGAGCTTTATAGTTATACTAGTATCATACTACACCTATGCTGGCAAACACTGCATCTTACAAGAAATAATGAGAAATAATTAAACAACCCCAGCTATTCTTCTAAATCTGAAGGCAAGCAGGCTGCTGCAGGATCTGAGACAGCAGAAGAAACTCTTTCTGTTGATCATTGCGAGCTGCAGACAACTTTTTCACGTTATACTACTTCAAGTGATGTTTTAATTTCTATTCTTATTCCATCATTTCCTCACATAGACATTAATCTACTGTTTATGCAAGTAATAAGACATTCTGTTTCCATGCAGGCTTGAAGGAGTTATGTTTTCCTTACGTACAATATGTCAGATATAGAAGCAGAACATCCTTTGAAGTCTGCATTGCCAAGAGATTGTGATAAGCTTTATCAAAATTATTACTAACAGGATTGCCACTGAAATATTTTTTCTCTTTCCAGTAGTTATTGTTTGACTCAAGTTCAGGTATAACAAAACTATTTTACATTTAATTCAGGGGACTAATCCAGAGAGGTGTAATTTTGGTTTTGATTTTGGATCTGTTAATAAAATAATTATTGCTTTTTTCTGAAGAAATAAACCAAATCTTGTTTCTTTTACAAGGTTCCTGACATTGTTTTGACTATAACAAACAGATAATCTTATCTTATAAAACGACTTACAGTTCAGTTTCATGAAAATGCAGGAAATTATTGGAGTGGGTTTTGTCAACTCATTTACTCTTATGCTTCTAATTTAGCTACTTTCACCATTTTTATTAGGCCAACTATCTATATAGTGAAAGTAATATTATTGTTCAAAACAACAGTAAGTGTATTGTTCAAAAATGCAGCAAAATATAATAAAGTTAATTGAATCTAGTCTAAACAAAATAAATTCAAAAATACACACTCTGTAAGGACTAGTTCAGATTAAAACAAAATACCACAGAAGCATTCCTACAATCATGCATCAGTTTTGAATACTTCTGCTGTTTCTATATTCACTTAACCACAGAAGTATTTGTATTCTCTAGAATGTGTTTATTTATTTATTTATCTATTTGTTTTGAAAATAGTGTAAAATATTGTCATGGCTTAGGAATGGTATTCCCCAATTTAGTTCTCCCACCAAGACACCAAACCACACTACTGCTCATTTGCTCCCCATTTCTCCTTCCCTTCCCACACCAGTGGAATGGAGTTGAGAACTGGAGGCACAAAATGTGAAGATCATGTGTTGAAATAAGAACAATTTACTGAAAACAGCAATGAAATAGGAACAGTAACAGCAACACTAGTAGTAGCAAAAGTATACAAAAAAAGAGGGTGATTCATATAACAAATGCTCATGTGGACCCAAAGGCAACGAACAATGGCAGACAATGACAACATATTTTTCATCCAGAAGCCACAGTCTTCTTTCTGGAAGTCAGAGTCCCTTATCCCTACCCTCAGCAATGCCCTGTGGTACAGAATTACCTCACTGACATGCCCACAACCCTGCCCCCTACTATTACTGCAAAAAAGTTAACTCTGTCCTGGCTGAAACAAGCACAAACATTTAATGAATTTCCGTAACAGGTCTCTGGGTTAGGAAATGAAGAAAGAAAATTGCACCCTAATTTTCAACTGAGAGCTATCTTCCATTTTGCAGTCCTCTCGCCTTAAATATTTCTGTGAGCACGCCTGTAGAGACAGGTCCAAACAAGAACTTCCAAGGATCATCACTCACTAACTTACAAAGTAACAGGAGTTAGTTTTTAACGGCATAAAGTATGATTATTGCAGCAAATAAATGAAGACAATGTCTATGCGTGTTTGTATATATATATAGTCTCTATTATCTACATTCTATATGTAAATATTTATATTTAGTATAGATATATTAAAAATAATAATAGAGGTTTATTACCTCAAACTCATTGTCACACCAGGATGTCCAAGGCCGTATCAGGTATTAACAGAGAGCAAGTAATGAGCTACTTTAGCTGTAAGTAAATGCGCAGCTCTGCAAAATGTGTTACAGGGTTTGAGACTGAAACATGCATACTGTGGCTGCAGTTTCACAGACATGAGATGCTCTGATAAGCAGCTGCTGCCTAAAAGAAGTCTGATGTTATTTTCTGTTCTTCCTTCTCCCGCATTTCCTATTCCTTCCTTAATCCTTTGCTTTTCTATTGCCCTTCCTTACATGCATCAGCTTGGATTCTTGCTGGAATTTCTGTGATCTTATTTAAAGACTATAATGGAAGAAAATTATCCTTTCTCCTCAATCCCTCCAGGTGAGACATCGGTGTGCCATTTTAGTGAATTAAATTACTCATGGAAAAGAGAAACAAATCAGAGCTGGCACGAATACAGTGTCAGGACCACAGGAAAAGCAAAGTGAAATGGAGCTGGAGGTCACGACTTGGTGAAAGGAAGAATTTATAGTTTAACATAAATTAAGAGAACAACAAAATATAAGAAGGGATAGATAGCCTAGCAATTTATACTATTTTAGACTATACTAATACTGACTATGCTTGATAAGTGAGACCAAGTTATCTCCTAAATAAGAACTATCAGTTAAACATGAAAAGTGTAAATCCTCTCTTCTTTATGTAGTATTTGAAATAAGAGACTATTTGTAACAGCTAACATAATCTACAAGGAAAGGGTTCAGAAGTGGGGAGAGGTAGAGAGGCAGTGTGAGGTGTTTCTTATTTAAAGTAATTAGACCAGCATGATTTTTCTCTGTCTACTTCCTTAACCATGAGTTGTTATACTGGATGCTGCGAATAAATACTTCCATTTGCATTGTACCTTATTACCGCTTGGGACAAAAATGAATTCAAATCAATGGATATGGTTTGGGGTGAGCTTTATTCCACTCTATCTTAAAGACATAAGAGGACCTTAGCAAATCTTAGCTTGCTAAGTACCCCTAGAAGCTCTCCTGAGAATTGTTCAGGAGAACTGGAAATATTCCTGGGAAGCTCAATGAGACTGACAGAGCTGTTTCCAGGTGAGTCAGGAAAACAAATGACTAGTAGTAATAAGAAGGCACTCACCGTAAAGGAAAAAAATTGACAAACACTTAAAGTCCTGATGGACCACAAGGAGTTTGCCAGAGAATTTTATATCATATACTTATGTCAGTCTGGGTCTAAGAAAATAATTCAAATGAAACACAGAACTGATGAGTGTAAAAAGGATGAAATAAAGGAAAACACAGATGAGTAAGGGAGTAAGTCCAAAAATAAGGTTTTACCATGACATTGTCAATTTCAATGATTCAGATACTTTCACCTGAGTAGTCTAAAAATGCAATATTTTTTTATCTGCTGTTATCCTTCACATTGAGAGTAGAAGGTTTAACCATTAATAAATGAAAGCAGGCAATGAAAGTTCCTCTTTAAAATGAAATAACCCAACATAACCATACAATGTTCCATAATTGTTTTACGGGGCATTACTGAGTCGTTATTACATTCATTAAGCTCATTACTAGCTTCATTGTATTATAAAGAAACACTGTCCAGTAAACATTTTAGATGTACGTTTCATATGGAATGATCCTTAATGAAAGAAAAATAAGAAGACTACTTTGCCTGTCATAATGAATTTTGAAAATTTTATGTAGTCATTATAGAACATTTTGAATCTGACAAAATATTGCTTACTTACTTTGTTCCCTTCTCACGGCACTTATTAACAGTTACATTGGAACAGGCTGACAACTTATTTAAAACTAAATTAGGATAACAATATAAAATTCTTCAAGGCCATATCTTTTCTTTTTCCCTTAAATAAATAAAGTTTTAAACAAAAAGGTCACAACCAGGCAGGTAAAAATGGAAATGTAAGCAGAAATTTTATATATTTTCCAAAAACATATTCAAATCATACCATCCCAAGATATAACTTATGTTCCTCATGTTGTCTCAGCAGTCTACATGTATGCTTAAAAGCCCTTTGGCCCACCGAAATGAGAAGAGATAAGGCTTCAACTTATCTAATTTCAGTTGTTGGCAGTGAGTGGTCTCCACCTGTGAGAAGCTCCTTTTATAGACAATGGAGAGGAGTAAGTATTTTGGGAGTACATATCATCTGAAGTATTTTAGACTTCCACATTAGTTTGGAATTAATCTCACCTTGGAATGCAAGAGCTACAGTGAAGAGATCAGTAAGTATAAACACCTGAGCACCATTCAAGCATATCAGTGCTATTGTAATTCAGCTTATGGGACATGACGTAACTCAGAAGGCAATTTATTCCCCAAAGGCAAATTTTGTGCACAAAAGTACCCAGCCTCTTGTGTGTATTTTGACATACTTCACACTGCATGTGATAGTTGTACATACTTTGTGTTTGGCTAGAGGTTAAAGCCAAAGGCAAGGGTGTTTGGAAAAGAGTTTTATTAAGAACATCTGTTTGTTGATTCAACAGTGATAGCAAATACCTTTCTTGATTTCTGTTGTAACATTTGACAAACACCATAAGGACAATATTCCATGGCACTTATTGTTCCTTTGGAACATTATTACCGCTCTCACGCTGATGAATAAAAGAACAATAATTCCTTATATGTTAGGATTCTTTCTGATATATGGCTTTCATTGTCCAGTAGAACTGGAACATTAAGTTCTAGGACACCACAATCAATTAGATTTCATTGTTTAATACAGTGATATTCCACCCAGGCCCTGAGTTCTGCAAGCCACTTTTCTATAGCATTCAAGGAGTTCTACATCCAGAGCCAGAGAAGATATTTTGTATGGTCCTGAGGTTAAAATGGCAGCTATCTTGAAGGGAAACAAACATTTAAAACAAGCTCACAATTGAACAAATATGAAACTAAATTGAAGGCATTTAACTGCTATAAAGATATAGTAATTGAGTACTTCAGAGATAAAATTCTGCTTTAAAAGTTGTTCCATAGCTGAGTATTATTATTAATAGCTGAAATGATAAAATGTAGGTCTTATAGCACACACAGAATTCTGTTTATGAGAACTGCAGTTATAGTGTTTTTACTGCAATTATTCAGACAGGCATTTTTGTTAATATTCTGAAAACTCCACATTTTTTACTGTGTACCCTGTACTGTTTTACTGTATTAATCCCTTAACAAATTCTTTAGTGTCCCATATAGAGAAAACTTTAAATTCTTCGATAAAATTCAGAAACCGCTCATCTAAACAGAGTTTCCAATTTTTTATTTCTGTGCTGGTTTTGCATTAATTGTCATTTGGTGAGGAGGGAAAGAACCAACTATAGAAGTGATTTTTCTAAGAGAAGCTATTAAGAGTTTCCTCCCTGCCTGGCAAAAAACAATTGCTGGCTCCCTTCGAAGAACAGGCATGCTGATAAGCCTGTTGAAGAGCTGAACATGCCTTTGTGACATTCACATTTTAAACTGAACAAGACCGGGAAGCTCTCTCTTTCTTCTGGCCTTGAAAAGGTAATGAGACACAGCCCAGGCTGGGCCCGCTCTGCCGTGGCCTGCGTGGCCCAGTGGGGGCCAGGCCGGGCCGCAGTGGCTGCCAGGCATGGGGAGGGGAGGCCATCAGCCACTGAGTCCTAGCCTGGCTGCTGAGATCCTGGCCCTCCCCCAGTGCGGCTGCTGAAATAAACCTGGAGGCGGCTCTGCAGCCCACGGAGAAAGCAGCCCCACAGCTGGAACTGAACGCAGCTAGGGCTGGAAAACAGCCATGCAGCCAGAGCCGCCACTGCTGTTCTGGCCCAGACGCCCTGAGATTCTGACACAGCCCCCCCAGGGCAGCCTGAAAATCCATCACCGCGAGTGCTCCAGAAATCACATGGACCATATGCAGGACTAGGCAAGATTAACTTTTTCAGTGCTGTGAAAACCCCCAAAACAGATGAGACTCGCAGATGCCAATCCTCTCTTGAGTGAGAGGAAAAGGCAGAGTGAAGACACATACAGACATAACATAAAGACGCCAAGGAAGAAGTCAAGTCCCAGATGGGAGGAGAATGAGGAGATGCCTTAGTCTTAGGCTAAAGTTATTTCAGTAAGGCCATGGTGATGGACTGTGATACACTAGAATAACCCTTTAATTAATGAAAAAAGCATGGGAGGGATGGAGTGTCCAAACTGTAGATAAGCAAAAGCATCCATACTGAGGCAAGCAGATGTTGAAGTAGCTGTGATTGAAGCGAGAAGCTTAAACAGAGAGACATATGAGTGATGAAGACCCTTTGACCCCAGGGAAAGAAGAAGGTCTCTGTTCCCAGAGATGAAGATGATTTCAGAGATAGATAAAGAGAACCTTTGCTGTTGAACAGCTCATCCTTATAATAGTACCCCATAAGTTTAACACGGCCCATGAACACAGCTGTGGGAAGGCTGGAAAAGATGGGAGGGACTTAATGATTGCAAATTTCCAGGCAGCTGCTATTTGTGGAAATTAAAAGCCATGAGAGAACTGTTTCTTATGGAAAAGTTTCTATGGCATGGCAAAAGAGATTCCTCTCCCTAAGAGAACTGATGAAACACTATTCTAAAGTGGTAAACTGGCTGAAAATACCAAATTTGTCTCTTTGCGTTGACAGTGGGAAAACAAAACAAAAGTTGGGAGCCGAAGTGTTCTGAAGGTTTATTCCAATTTCTGTCTCTTTTTTTTTTTTTTAAGTCCTGTTAATAAAGATTTCTGTACATCCTCCAAAGTCTGAGCCTGTTTGCTCCTTCTCCTATACTTTGTCTCACAACAAAAAATGAATAAATAATTAATAATTTTAGTAGGGGCACTGGCATTTGACCAGTGCTAGACCCACTACAATTTCTTTAACCTTCAGTTATTCTGAATTACTAGTAGAGGATTAAGATCTAACAAGATGCAATGCAAAAAGCAGATGCATGAATCAATAGCCAGTAACCACCAACCTTATTATACCTGTTCTGGAAAAACTCACTTAAATGATACAAAAACAATATCCAGGGCAGTTTTTTTAGGTACATCAAGGGCAGTTTTTTAGGTGCATCAAAGTATTCAATAGGGAATATTTACGTACATCAGGTATCTACTACATTTCTGTGGTGCTCTATAATATTTTTTCATTTGTGGTTGCTACTGTAAGATTTTCAAAATAAAATAAAATGAATATGCAAATTAATTTAAAAATGTTTTTCCATTCCATGCAACTAATTTAATTTCATTACTTTAGTAACTGTTCTCCATTATATATTTTATATTGGATGAGTTTTGTTCTGTTTATTGTTTTAATGAAAAGCTTCAAATATCCTATTTGGCTGTGTTATAAAATAACTAATGAAAAACAGAAATCCAGGGGAAAAAACTGATTTAAAAAGTCATTGGAAGCCATATTTCTTTTTTTTTCTTCTTAGACTTTCATTTGCAGAAATTACATTGTCTGTTCTGATTAAGAAAAACCTCCACAGATTTCTTTTTTTCAAACCTCAGTCCAAATGCAGGGATGTTTAGCAACAGTCTCCAAAAGATGACTAGAGAATATTTTTAAGAGCTCCTTTAGACTGTGCCTTTCTGCAGTGACTATTGGGAATGAGTTTAGGATCAACCTATCTAACATGCTAGATAATAACAAATAAGGAAAATAATTGTTTCTTTATCTATGATTCACTGTTACTAATCTCTTAGACCATAATAGTACCCCAGTATCCTTTTACCAGATATAGTTTAAATCTATTGTTACCTTACAATAGATTTAAACTATATCTGGTAAAAGGAAAAAACACATTGGTTCCCAGTTGCAGACTGGAGGGAAAGGGAGCTACTAATAGACAGAATTGCAGGTCTTCCAGGGATAAATCTGTACACAGCTTAGTTTCTTGGAAACAAAACCCAAAAAAAAAAAAAAAATTCCCCAAAAACTACCACCACCAGAAAAAAAAAAAATCTTCATTTCCTTCTAAAAACTTTATCAGACTTCAACCAGATCTGGGCCCCCTGGCACAAGAAAGACACAGACCTGTTAGAGTGGCCATGAACAGGGAGCACCTCTTCTGTGAAGACAGATGAGAGAGCTGGGCTTGTTCAGCCTGGAGAAGAGAAAGCCCCAAAACACCTTGAAGAGGGCCTAAGAAAGATGAGGTCAAACTTTTTAGCCAGGCCTGTTACAACTGGACAAGAGGTAATGGTTTTAAGGTGAAGGAGGGTTGATTTAGATTAGATACAAGAAGTTTTTTAAAATAAGGGTGGTAAAGCACTGACAGAGGTGTGCAGATACATGGTGGATCTCCCATTCCTGGAAACATTCAAGATAAAATTGCTTGGGACTTTGAGCAACCTAATCAAGTGGAAGATGTCCCTGCTCATTGTGGAGGGTTTACACTAGATGTCCTTTGAGGATCCCTTCCAACTCAAACTACTGTATTTGAAAAAAACCCAACTAACAAACAAAGAAAAAAAAAAACCCAAACTCGAAATGTTATACATTGAAACTGAATTTAATTGGTGCTTCCATTCAATGTTTTCCTATTTAAGCTCTCCATTATCTGTTAATCATGTAATTTATCTTTTAACTCTTTTATTTTTGAAACTTGCTGGGTGAAAGATTATCCATCTTCCTTCCTATGACTGAAATAGAGCTAGTAGAAATCAGGTCTGAAAATCCCTGATCTATAACTGATTTCCTGATGAATTCCTCATGCAGTGAGCTTGCAATATTGGCTCCATCTGGCATTAGGAGGTTCTTTGTGTCCATAAAAAGGAGTATTAAATGTTTCTGCCTGAGAACACTGAAAATACAAATATTTTTGTATTATAAATTTTAATGTTTAATCTGTTAACTGTGTAAAACAACGTGGTTGCTAAGATGCTGACAATTAGCATCTTTGAAAGTACTGTTTTGTACCTTCATGTGGACATAGTTCTAAATTTGGATAAAGAATTTGAAAATTTGGGTGTGATCAGCAAATATACTACTTGCATGAAACACAGGCATGGCTGCAGCAAAGCAATGATAATACTGGTAGCATTAAAAACAAACAAGTAAACCAACCCACCATGTAGGTGTAACCATAACTACATGTCCAAATGATATTATTAGTACTTCTAAAATAGAAGGTTTTTCTTGGGATGAAAGCTTTGGGCAGGTCTATCACTTTTTTTTCCTAAGGATGTTAAACACTGATTTAGACAAAAAACTACTGCATTTACTCATTTCAGTGATAGTATGTGTTTCATTGATACTCTCAAGTGGTAAAAGTTAACCTTGCTGGGTTTTGTTGATACTTGGATTAGATAGAGCTAAGGCAAATGTTTACATCCTTACTGTATCTTGCCAAGCAAGTTGACTTATCTGCATTTTTAATTTGTTCTCCTTACATTAACCATATCGTTTTGCACTTATGGTTGTATCAAGTAAAAACCTCTTTTTGTTTTCTTAAGCTATCCTTGGGTGTCAAAAAGTAACTATTACCACTTGAAACATAAACTTTGCCCCAATAATAAAGCTAATGGAGAACAACATAATTTTCTAGTAATATATTCCCAGCTGGCTTGGTTTTGGTTTTGATTTTGTTTGTTTTGTTTTCCCAGTTTGTACACAGAAATTTAAAATACTGGTTAAAAAACCCCTTGTTATTCCCTCAAAACCACTGTTTGGTAACTATGAGAAAATAACTGTAAAGAGGAAGGATCATACAATCCCTGTACTTAATGGGAATTGACATTTAGGTACCCACCTTCACAAAACTTGTCTCCCCTATCTTAAATTATAATACAATTAAATAAAATTTCTGGGCTGTATCAGCAGTAGAATGTGACAAAGAGTAGCTATGACAGTTTGACAGAAAATGTTGGCTGCACCTTGTTTGGACAATATTTCAGCCTAACAACGAAGAACTAAAAAAACCCAGAACTTCCCCAAACTGATGTAAAACTTTTCCATTCTATGAAGATGCTATATTTTACTTTAGAATATTGTTACTTTGTAAAGAAAGGAACAAGATGTTTTGTGGGAGTTCAGGATTTACTACTTGGTAGCTTGTTAAAAAGGAGTAATATGAGTTGGTTTACTGGTATCCTCCAAATGTCACAGATGACAAAATAAGCAATAGGACAAGTTTTTGTTCAAATAATACAAGTTTTTGCTCAAATAATTTTATTCGAAAATTAAATGTCCCCCCTGCCTCTCAAACCAAACTTACTTGTACATGGCCTTTTAATGCATGGCCTCAATACCCTGTTAACACAAGGCCTCATAGAGTAACAGGTAAGAGATGCCTTCTATTTTTGTAGATATGACCCTTCTGAACTATATGACAGTTGTATTTCCAAATAAAAACAAATAAACAAAGAAAATCCCATGGCCACAGAAAAGCTTAAGTGCCAGAAAAAATTAGAAAAAAACAATGCTTCCTAAGAGATGCTTTTCAAAGAAATGCTATGGGAATTCTGACTCTAGACATACTTAAAACTGTGTTATTTTCAGGTGATCTATTGCACATGCCAATATAAAATTATTTGCCATGTTGGTTCTCTTGGGTCAGAAGTTGGGTGGGAGAGAGAAAATCTCACCAAATTGTAATCAGAGTGCAACCACAAAATAGCTGTTTACAATAGCATGTATTCTGGAAGCAATGTGAATGTCTACTTACTTTTAAACTTGAACACAAAATGTATTCCGTTTCCTTATTGCTTAATGATATACCTGTTGTGAGCTAGATTCTTGCCTCAGAAACACTATGCAGAAACACCACTTCCACCAGGAGGCAAGTTGCTTCTGTGTTCTCTTTCAATAGTAAATGTTTATTTTTTCAATTTATCCAAATGTACTTCTGTTCCTTTAGTCATGGATTTTGATAAGCAATATTTTCTGAATTAAGCCCTCTTCCAAGCCATTTTAGGGGTATTTTAGAGTTCCCCGTGAAAGTAACAATGCTTTGCTTATCTCTTTCTAACAGCCAGATGTCCTCTGGCAAGGAAAAAACTGCTACCAACAATGAACATCATGACATAGGTACTTTAACTGGGGCTAAGAGGCAAAGCCTTTAAAGCCAACACACTGAATAGCACAGATAGATAGGAAGCCAGCTATTTTTAATTGCTGACGAGTAATTTACTGTTCCACCAAATTTTCATGTATGTTGAAGCTCCACATACTGCTTTTCAAGGTATACTGCATACACTGGACATGCTACACTCATAGAACTTACTTTACTAATACAAGTAAACACAACTAATTGTAAGACAAAATACAGCATTCTAAAAATAATAATTATATTGCAGAAGAGCTGTAAATATATTATTATTTTTAAAAAGTTTTTATGGTGTATAGATATTGTTTTTAGAAGATTTTTTTTCTTTATTGAACTGTCTTGACTCAATACAAATAATTTAGGATATATATTTTGAAGAATCTGGATATGAGACATCTTTTGTGCAGAGTTGTTCTTTACTCTGAAGCAGGTTGCATCCACTCCATTCTCAAGACTTTTAAGTTTGTGTTTTATTAGTTCATTCCCAATCCAAAGCTTATCTGCATAGAAGTTTTGCTACTGTGAGTCCTAAAAATGATGTTTTTTTCAAAGGAGTCCTTAACTCTTATAAAATGTCAATAAATTTTGATTAAATATCATCCACAGACTGTTTCAAAAGTGCCAGCAGCATGCAAAAGTACATTACGGCACACGTTGCTGCCATTGCTCCCTTACCACTGCTGAAATTTTAAGTTAGATATTCTATTGCCCCTCAGTGCATGTCTTCTTCACCAAACACCTCATTTCCATCAGTGTAGTTTCACATATTTTGCTACTTCTTCATAGCAGAAAAAACATATATGTTATGCATTGCTTTTGCCTTCCTGCCACCCTCAACATTTCATTAAAATTCCTTGCAATTAAATCAGGTTCAGATTCTAGATTAAACAACAACAGCAGCCTCAAATTGTCTGCAGTTATGCAAATAGAGTGCTAAGTTTACAGAAAGCTTTAATAGACAGGTCAGCTAAGGAGACAAGGGAACAGTGGGACAGTCTATTAAAGTTAATTGGCTTGTTAAAGTAATTACTTTACACATTGGGCACAATGCTATCATGAACTTATTCTTATTTTTCATTTATTCCTTCCATGGGAAATTTTTATTTCTCCTGTGAAAAGCTGAACCACCCCCTAGCAAGAAGAGAACAAAGGACCCTTAATTATTTTCAAAGACAAAATGTGGTGGTTTTAACTTTCTTTTCCCTAAAAGATTGAAGTCACTTTTGACACAGCAATACTATGTGGGTGATTAGGCTGTTGCTCAATTCAAGCCTAGCGAAACCTGCTTGTCTCATGAAAAAGATTTCACCACAAATAACAACATTCCAATTTCTGTCTTCTGTGGAGTCAAGTTGGCATTGTTACTGCACCAGAAATGCTGATCAAAATGCACATGGTACATTTTGTGGTCTGTAGTGTATATCACAGATAGAAAGCAGTAGCTGAGAAGTAATGGTAATTAGTGTTTCAGTAGGCTTTCAAGAATCCTAAAAGAAAGTTAGGAAGGCATTAAAAACCTCCAGACAATAAAAAAAACTCATAAAAACATTCAGGTCTGAAAACACTGAGACAAAGTGAGAAAGATAAATCTTTATGTAATTCTTGCAATTTCTTTCTCCTCAGTTTGAAGGAATCCATCTTGATCTGATTGACCTGGGGATTGAGACTGGGGAGGATTCTTAAGTTTATGTGGAAAGAATTGATTGGTAAGTAGGGAAGGAATCAAAATCTAACAAAAAAACCACCAAAAATCCATAAAGATTCATTTCCATAACTTTACAGTAGCATAAACAATGACAAAAGCTACAAAAGCAATGAAAGGACACAAGAATTAAAACCTCAAAATCCCCTGAGTATGAGAACATTGCTATCCAGGAGCTGATAAAAAAGCAACTTAAAAAAATGTATAAGAAATATTTGGGAACACAAGATAGTCACTACACAGAGATGTCAGCATTATACTATCAAGACCTTTGAAACAGCAATAAAAAAATATCTTTCAATGAGAGCCACTTTAGGATAGGTCATAACATCTGCAAACAGCAATTAAAGATATACATGCTAATAGACAGCCATAACAATGAAATTGAAGATCAGTTCTAGAAGTATAGGAATTTGTAGACTACAAGACTAAACTCCTGGAGCTCCGTGCTGAAAACACGTCTAAACCCACAGATATTTTCTATTGACAGAATATTTTTCTGACAAATACAGAAGCACAAAATGCCTTCAGAACAGTGGAAAAATAGCAAAGATTGGTGATTCATGCATTAGGAAAAATGATAGGTTTAGATCTTTAATAATTAGGGGCTCCTTCTGTAATACTATCATTAATTATAGGAAAAAAGAACTATGACTAAACTCTGCACATTACTTACTGAAAAGATTTTTGCTATAAGAATAGTTATCTTGAAGAAAGTCTGAATGGCAATGTCCATTCACCATATATTGTCATGAAAGAATTTTCATGACACATTTTATCAGGATTCAGTGCAGGATATTTCAAAATATTATGAGATGACAGTTAAATGAGATGACACTGGAACTCAACAAGCCAAAATAAAAGCTGCTAAGTTTCAATCATTCAATCATCACTGTCAAGCACAGATACATTTTAACTCTTTTTGCCTTTTTTTTATTATGCCTTTTCCTTTAGAAAGATAGATAAAATGACAACTCTTCTAACACAACATAACAACAAGAAAACAGAAGAGTTCCTGGCTTGAAAAAATNACAAGCCAAAATAAAAGCTGCTAAGTTTCAATCATTCAATCATCACTGTCAAGCACAGATACATTTTAACTCTTTTTGCCTTTTTTTTATTATGCCTTTTCCTTTAGAAAGATAGATAAAATGACAACTCTTCTAACACAACATAACAACAAGAAAACAGAAGAGTTCCTGGCTTGAAAAATAGTTCAAGAAAAAAATCCTCATAATTCTAATCAGACCCCAAAAAATTCCCAGTAGGCAAAATAATGCAAGGAGAAATATCTTTGTATGTCTTGACAATAAGCAAGACTAAAGGGAAGTACCACAAATACAGAAGACATCAGGTACTGAATTTGACAGCCTAAGCAAGATTTGGTTATGAAGAACAATATACAATTTAAAAAACAAACTATGGCTTCAACCATAGTAATTATAGTCTTCTTAAGTGTTAGTGAAAGCTGGGAATATAATGAGCCAGGACAGTTTGACAGCAAAAGCTTCATGAAAATACTTGGTTGAAAGGAATAAATTTGTAAACAGATTTATTTATTCAGAGATGTCTACAGCTCCTAATCTGTGAAAGATTTTTTAGAAAAGAAGGTTGAATTATCTATGAGCCTGAGTTAACAATGACTCTAAATCATGAATTCATTAGATATTGCAGGAAGAACCAGCAGCCAACTGCAGAGAAAGCACCCTGTCAAACACTGCTTGTGCCTGTGCTGGGCAGACTGTTGGGATTCAACAATGTTCACCGTGTCCTAAGTAACATCTAAAGGTAAATGAAGGATTTATTCTTTCCCTCAGTTTAATTCTCAGAGCACCAAAGGAAGTGCAGAAGCACTGCTCAATTACTCAACATTCAAATTTTTTAGTCATTTTTCTTTACAGTGAAGGTTCAAGTCCCTGCTAAAGGTGGTGAAAGCATTTTGACTTCAACAAAGACAACACTACAGAAAACTGTACCAGTCCATGGACACTCTAGTTGCCTGACACTGCTGTATCAACAAGTTATCTTGCTACTAGAGCTGTTGTCTTCCATACTACTGAACATTTACTTCCCTACTATTACATGGTTGTCTGATTTTATTTATTTTTTTCACTGTGAGCAGCTCTTTTCTGAATAAATTAACTATAGATCAATTAAACATAATGCAAGTTAGCACTTTGTCTAATTCACTGCAATGCTAAAACTCACAAGTAATGCATTTAGCAATTACTTGAGTCTGAATATTACAGATATTTCTTCTGGGAAACAACTATATTCCAATTTTAAGTAAGATCAAGCACTTCAGACTTTATTCTACAGTGGAATATCATTTAAGTTGTTCATTAGATTAAAGCTTGTGACAGATTATAATGCTACAAGAGTCCTTATGAAGTTTAATTAGGTTCTTTAAGCATGTTTTACAAAACACTGCTGACACAGTAGTAAAGTGTGGATTTGTTATCTTTCATGATTGTAAATTACATCCCATAGCTGTTACCAGACTACTAGTCTCTTAACTCAATTTCTGTAGCAATATTAAATTGCAGTGGTAATGAACACTCACAAAATACCATTATCAAGTTCACAAATCCTAAAATGCCTTTAATAATTCACTAAGATTGAATTTACACTGGACCATTTCCCAGGTGCTAGGGATAATGATAAAGCACCTTACCTTATATCAACCAACCATTTCAGATGACAAACAGAGGAATGCAGAATGGTGATGTATGTGCATGGTGCTTTACACATAAACCAGATTTAATTCTGGTGATGTCCTTATGGACAGATCAATCTAAAACAAAGTAGTTACATTAATTGGTCTTTTTGTTTTACCACAGGACAGTTTCCTCAATAAATGCTGTCTGAATTGGTACTTCCAGAATGTGCAAGAGACTCTTAATTAAAAAGAAAATCTAGTGAAGATTATAAAATTTCTTGCATTACAAATAATCTGGAAGATTGGAATATCAGCTCCTACACCTGAAAAAAACAGGACTGAAATTTTCTCAAAACATTTATGATTATTTCAAAAAAGCAGCACTCACTAATTAGTTATTTAACATACGGACCCACTGAATAATTTGCTATCACAGATCCTTTATCTTGTTATTGTTTTCAGTAAAAGAATTGAGATATTATGTATGACAAAAATAATGCATTTGATTACAAAAAATTATCACTATGACTAGGTTTTACATTTTCTCCAGTTTCCCAGTCCCCCACTGAGGGACTTTTTGCACATGTGTAGATGGAAACATCAATGAAGAAAAGGATTCCAGTTTCAGGCTGGTTTGACACTTTTTACCTGTAAGCAGTCTGCTCTGTGTTGTAGATCTATGTGACCATACTAGTTTTAGCAGATGTGCACGACTGTTGACAATTTCCATTTTAATATTTGCTTATATGAGTTCATTTTGGACAAAAATGTACAAATCCTAAATAATGTGATGGAAACTTGTACAAACAGTAATTTAATTTATTTTTTTTTTTCCACATGAAATTTTCAAATCAATTCTGTAAACCTAGCAAATAGTATAGTATGGTTACACAATCTGCCTGTGATAAGCCAGGTAAACAAATAGTCTGAAATTCACACTATCTTATTAGCATAGCTAAGATTTCCACTAAATAACTTCCACAGATAATGTGATATTTTTTATTTTCAAAATTTCCACATTCAGTTAAAATAGTATTATTTTGAAAAAAGAAAGTTATTTATTTTCAATATACTCATGGCTTTTTAGGAAAAACTAATAGGTTTCCTATTTTGGTATGTTTATTGTAAAGCAAAGCCTCAAGTAATATGAATCTGATTATTCAAGCAAATACAGATTATCATAATAATGACCTTTTGCTGTTTTCAGGTTGAACTACCTTCCTCTACTCCAAACTTATTCCAAAACATGACCATTTATCAAAATCTAAAACCACTGAATGACCTTTTAAAACCATATACTTAGAGATGCAACCTTTTTACTTCACTTCTTTAAAAATACCTTTTAAATACAATGTACACATGTATATAAAAGTTTCCTGCTGCAGAAGCATTCCTGAGTAATCAGAAAACATTCTGTTACAGAACCATACTGCACCTGTTCATATAAGTAGATTCAGAAATCTTTCAAGCTCTACAACTACGAAAGGGAATTTTGGTTGTGCTTTGATGCAAATTTTGTGGAAAATTAAGGGTGGATCTTAGCCCTTCTGCTAAATCTGTTTTAGGAATTTAACTATGATAACCTGCTAGGAGGAAATTCCAGGTTCCATCAGAAATCTCAGTTCTCCTACATATCCTTTTATTTTTAATTCTGTGTTATATTTCATTTTTTTTAATGTAAGTTATGTGTTCACAAAATAACTGCAGAGCTGCTAAATTATGATATACTAAGTGATGAAATCCTGTCCTTTTTGTACATTTCCAGAAACAGCAATCTTGTGTTCATAATTTTAATTGCGTACCCTTATTGCAAACTTGATGCAGTATTCAGGCTCCCAAACAGAGTAAAAAGAAACAGTTTAGCTATTTGATAATCAAAATTCAAGCTTTCTTCATTTCTGTATTAAAAATTTAGAATTTTAAAAGAGTAAGTAGAGCTGTACATGTAATTTACTGTTTATTTCTCTCTCATCTGTCTCCTATTCATTTAAAAAGCAAAAAAACAAAGGCAAAGGAAAAGTAATTTTGAAAGGTAGACATTTTTGGTGAATACATACAATATGTCAAAAATTCTTAAGAATTTACTGGCAGTTTCAAAACAATGTAACTAAATGACTAGGTCAGTACAGTGAAAATCTGTGTAGTCCCTGTATAGAAAAGAATACAATCTTATATTTGTTATTTATTATATCGGGATTTTATAAAAAAAACATTCTGCATATACAGGAATAAAATTTAATGTACAACACTGTATTTACAGAACCTGAAATCACCACGTGTTAACAAAATGGCTAAATTGTTTCAGTAATATAAGTTAGGCCTAGAATTTGAGGATTTTTCAATTTGTAGTAAAAATGCAGCACTACAGTATGCTATGTTTCTCCTGGAAATTATACTACAAATAATGCCTCAGGGGAGGTTTAGATTGGACATTAGGAAGAAGTTGTTCACAGAAAGACCGACTGGGCAAAGGAATGGGCTGCCCAAGAAAGTGGTGGAGTTGCCGTCCCTGGAGGTATTTAAGAAAAGACTGGATGGGGCACTCAATGCCATGGTCCAGCTGACAAGGTGGACTAGATCATAGGTTGGACACGATGATCTCAAAGGTTTTTTCCAACCTAGCTGATTTTGTGATTCTGTGATTCTATGCTGTTGCTGCTGCTGAGCAGGGCTTAGACAGAGCAAAGACCTTCTCTGCTTTTCATACTGCCACTCTGGCAAGGAGGCTGGGGGTGCATGGGAGGTTGGGAGGAGACACAGCCAGGACAGAATGACTCAAAATGACCAGAGAAATATTAGAGTCTGCATGAAAAAGAAGGAAGTGGGAGATGTTTGGAGGGATGGCATTTGTCTTCCCAAGTAACCATTATGTGTGATAGGGCCCTGGTCTCCTGCAGGTGGCTGAGCAAACACTGCCTGCTCATGAGAAGCAGTGAATCAATTCCTTGGTTTGCTGTGCTTGTGTGTGCAGCTTTTACTTTCCTTATTAAACTGGCTTTATCTCAGTCCATGAAGTTTTTAATCTTCTACCCTTCTGATTATCTTCCTGCTCTTGCTGGTCAGAGTGAGCGAGCAGCTGTGTGGGGCTTGGCTGCTGGCTGGGGTTAGACCACTACACACAACTAAAGCAAGAACAGATGGAAAGCTAAATGACATAAAGTTCTCCGGAAATCATATGCAACTTGCCTGCAAGAAAATTCATCAAATCCAATGTTTCATTGACATTAGCAAATGCTTCATGCTTCAGCTGGGGAAAAAAAAAAACGTTTAGGAATTCTGTATCTTTAATATGTAGCAAATGTGTTTTTTCTTGTTATTTCATTATGTGAGAATATGTCTGTATGAACAGCTGTTCTATGTGGCAAATTAAGTGACACAATTCCAGCGCATGTCTAACGTGCTGCCCCAGCCAGACACAGCTGGCTCCAGCCAATTCCAGCTGGATCCAGCCAGATCCAGCCAGATCCAGCCACCCATCGCAGGGCGTGGATGAGCCATGGCTGGGGGGGGGGCACTGTGGGGACTGTGTGTGTGAGGAAGGGCAAAAGGGCAGAGAGACAGCGGAGTGAGAAACAGCCCCACGGACACCGCGGGAGGCAGCACTCCAGTGCTGCAGCAGTTTTGCACACAAGAGCAGGTTTATCCTGAAGGACTGCAGCCCAGTCTATGCTTGCATACATTTGCCTAGAAGCTTGTTTATTTTTTGCTCAACTATTTTTTTTTTAACGCAACTGTATTTTGTATTTAAAAAAAAAACCCAAGCAAACAAAAAAAAAGTGTGTTTCCTGCAGTATTATGGTAAATCCAGAGACTTGTTATCTGCTTAAATCACATGGAGGAAGGCAGTATTTGAAAAGCTGTAGTACTCAGATGAGCAGATTACCTCAGGTAACACACTGCAACAAACAGGCAGCTCTTTAAGAGCTTAGGATGTAACACAGCTCTTCAGGAGCTCAGAAATACGGATAACCATGTCGTACATGCCGCTGTGAGGGGAATGCCCTGAGGTAAACCACAATACTTGTAGAATATACAAAGGCCTTGCATACAGGTCTCAAGTCTGAGAATATATAGCCATTTGAATTGTTGGAGTACCTTTTCTACTGTTCACCAGATGATGATAAATTGAAACATACATAATAATCTGAAAATTTGCAAGTTATTTACTGAAATTAGTATTTCTCTTTTCTCTGAAAAGGTTTCCGCTGTTCAGCTCAAAATCTCAGTGGTGTTTAACTACTATTCCCAAAGTTATTGTAATATATCAGCTTTGAAATCAGACATTACTGATAGTATGTTTTTAAAATTAAGTATTTTGATTTATGGATGACTAGATGGAACTGCTTAATACTTACTATTGCTTCTACAGAACCTAGTTACTCTATAAAGATAGTGGGATGCAACCAAAGGTAATGATTTTATCGCAAGATGTGTTGCTGAATCCATCTATTTGTTTAGCTTTGGAAAGTGACATAGGCTTACTCATCACATGATTTCAAGCTGCAGACAAACATTATTTAAATATAAAAATAGAAGCAATTAATCTAGACACACTGGCAGCCACTGAGATATGAAACATTTTAAAAAATTGCATAAGCCATCCCACATTTATTGAACAACTTTCTTTGATTTTGGTTACATAGTGTTTATTTAAATCCAGGAGGAGAAATTGAGGAGAGAGACAGTACCATTTTGTCAGTCTCAGATTTCCCTAGGGTTTTTTATTTCACAACAGTGAAATGCTTAAAGAAACTGAGGACAAACATGATAGATCTGTGTAGGAAAAATTGCCAATGAATCAAAGAATACTTATTTGCCTACTCTTGAAGTGAGGAATGCTTCTGTCAACAAATATCTGCAACTATTCTTCCTTCATGCTTCAGAAAGAAACCAAATAATTGAAATTGATCAAATTATTTTTAGTCAAACAAAGCACAGATTTTTGCTATTTTCAGCTCATTTTTATTCCACTTTAGAGTATTTGAAAAGGGGAAAAACTGTCTTTCTGTTGTCCCTAAGCATCAATATTTTGTTCTGGGAAGAATTCATTGTTTGACACTTATGTTCTGGGCTTTTTCTGCTAGTTCTAACAGTACAAGCAATATTCTTCTAAATTTCACCTTCCTTCAATAGTGAAATTAACCTTTACATTTTACTTCTAGGGATATTGTATTTCCTTGGAAATACAGGATATACTTCCTTTACCATTAATTTTCATTTAATTCCATTATCATCTAAGCCTGGACCAATACCTTGTCATGCTTATATGAAAAATTCTGGGGAATAGGTCCCTTTATGGCAAGACTCACACAAGTCAACACCTTGTCATGCTTATGTTTATGCTCTAATTTTTTGATTGTTTTTCTTTTTCCTTCTTTAAGTGTATTTATAGAGAAAACAGCAAGGGAAAGTGGTTTTGTTGCTACCTGTTTTGAGAATAATTTTGGTCCTTCTATTGTCCCCGAGCAAGCAAATTTTGGCCAAGGAACCAATGTACCTAGATATTTAATTTGGGAGCTTTTAGGGACATATAGGTTATTATTCAGTTGGCCATACCTGGGTACACAGGGTCATTTGAGATATCCCACCCAGCAGCCAATCTATCTGCTGATCCAGTGATGTCTTGATGCCTGCTCTTGATGCCTACAAGTAGGGAGCTACACGGAACCCAAGGACTCGATTCTTGATTTGATTCTTTAAATACAAGACTACAGTGACATTTGTACATCTTAAAATAGTTTACCTCTCATTGCTGAAGGGAAATATTTTCTGTAGCTTTTATGAGTCAAGTCTGCCAAGCATTGTTGGAGTTGTTCGTAAACCCTAAGACATCTGACTGTGGGCAATTACATTTAAGCAACTGAAATGCCGAATTCAGCCTCCACATTGGGCTGAAGTTCAGGAGGAGACCAAGGTACCTGAATCACATGTGTATGCACCCAGCATAGCTGCTTCACTCAGTTAATTCACTTCATGCTGCAAAAGTGAGTGACTTTGAACAGGTCTTTTTCCATATCTGACAATTCCATTCTCAGATACCCCAGGGTATGCTTAAGCAAGTGAACTGCATTGCTACTGGGTTGGTTGATGAGCTAAGTGGATTTCTTGGCTCAATTTAGAGTATTGCCTGACATTGTGTTGACCTAAGGGAAGTTTAGGCATCTTCCACATGTAGATATTAACATACAGACATTTGAGTTCAAGTGCTTTAATCTCTTGCCAAATTCTACCCTAAGGAATTTGTGTAGCTAACCTGTACACTAATCAACTATTACCATTATACCATGGGAGGCAACAGGAAAATTTTTCATTTCTATTTTTAAATAATTAGAGGATGCTTATACCTATTTATAAATCAACTTACTCAGAGAGAGTATGTCTAGTTATACATAGCTGCTCATTTATTTCCCTTTTTAATATGTCAAAGTAATTAGATTTAAACTTTCAATTTTAATAAAGTGGATCTGATTGCAATTTCTTTATTTAAAAAGTAATGTAAAAAATTTTAGAGATTTCTGTAACAACCTCTACAAAGAATCCATTTCTTTTTAACATAAAAATTGACACATTCCTGGCCAGATATTGTAAGTGGTATTTTTCATTCCCAAATTGCTTTTGTATTTTTTTAATTTTTTTTTTTTACATCTAAAAGAAGTAGAAGCAATCCCTGATTTTTAAGTCAGCATAAAGACAAAAATAAATTCTACTAATTTTCATCTATCAGGCTCCCACAAGTTTTCAAATACGGCATGTAATTCTGTTCCCATGTGATTTGAACATGTTCTGAAATAACCAAAATTCAAGATGTGTTCTTGAATTGTCTTTTCTGCAGAAGTTATAGCTGTCCTCAGGAGAAAATAATTTAAGAAATAAATTTTAGCTCATAGTAGCATAATGCTCAGCATTTTGTCACTGTATGACTTTACTTAAATACTTTGCTCAAAGAGCATTTGAACTGGGTAAATATTTGTTAATTATGTGTATTTAAATTTTAAAAAAAGGCTGTCAACATACTAATAATAATAATAACACATGTGTTCCTACCTACTGGTCCTGCTTTCCTTAATGGAAAGAAGGACTAGGTGGAACCCTTAATTCTCAGAGAAAATGAAATTACCAAAACTTGTTTAACAAAACTTTTGGAGTAAACCAAGGGATTCTTTTTCTCCCCTTGTTCAGTAGTTTTGGTTTGCCTTGAGTTCTTCTATATTGCACTGCATAGTTTTTCTTTCTGGACTTAGCTATTTAATTTCAGAAAAATAACAAAACAATACTAGGAGCACTGGAATGCCAACACACTGGTGTTTCTATCAATGGATAATGCTTGGTTTCAAATATTATGTCAGAATATTAGGGGCAGAAGGGGTTGGAGGCAATAAAATGTGTAATAAACCTTGATTCAGCTTCAACTACAATTATTTCCATATGAAAAATTTGCATTTAGCAGCATAAGATGTTCAAAACCTAAGGGAAAGCAATTCAATTTCCTTTTCTCGTCAAAATGGCACTTTCAGTAACACCACACTGACTGTTCTACCACTGCCCAAATCAGATGCAGCTATATAGGAAGCAGTTTTAGAAAGAATAAATTAAATTCTTAAATGGAAATCTCTGGTCTCATGTGGTTCTGCTTCTTGCTCCAAAATTTGTTCTCTTCTACTCAAAGTTACAGAGACCGTTTTCCTGTGATAGACAATTGCAGACAGGAAGAAGTCCTCTATGTTTACAGCCCAGGAGAAAGAACATTTGTGATGAATCACACCTGAGACTGAAATGCCAAATACATGAATGACACATTAAACTGTTACATGTGTGTGTTTGATATTCAGTTGTACTGTAATCCTGAATACTCTTCTTTGGAACTACCAGTATACAATACCTAAGTCCATCAGCATCTGACTAAAAAGTCACAGTCATTTCTGAGTCCAGAAATATGATGCTCTTTTCTCAATACTCCTTGAGGGAGATAACATTTGGACATTTTGGATATTTTGAAAAGCCATCTAATTCATGATAAAAGGTTGAGGTTTCTCATTCTCCCCATGCCCTCAAAAAAAAAAGAAAAAAAAAAAAGGGGATAGTAGGCATTCATGCAGTCCTCTTGTTCACTGTCTGGTGCTTTAGGCACTTCTACCACAGAGAGGGCCCTCTACAATCCCATTGTGTCCCACTTCAGAAAGCAGGTGTCTGACACAGCTGCACCAAAACGTATGTGAAAAAAAATATAAAGAAGAAAAAGGAGTCAGAATGTCTATTGCCTACTATGGAAGATTAAGTTCCACTCCTGACTCCTTTACTTTTAACATATTTTTTATGCAAAGCAATTTTTTGAGACAGTACAGTACTGAAAGCATGGAGTTTAGGTCTCTCTTATCATTGGAAATATCCTGTAAGTCGACAATGGCATTCTTTACATCATGACTTAAAAGACCTGAGAAGCAACCTCTTTTATGGGATAAATCTGACATATAATCATAATTTCAGAAAAAAAAATCACTAAATGAATAATTGTTAGAGATTTGCTCAAAGATGGACTGTTTGAAATATATGCTAAAAAGTTGCTTTCAGTGTGCAGTTGGAGTCCACTCCAAATAAAACTACTTCACATTAATTAGAAAGTTTCATGGTTTTTGTATATTAGTTTGGGCGTCAAAGTGTTAAAAATACTGTGGAAAAAAATATTCCTATTATGAGAATCTTTATTGTTTGTTAAATATGAAATGAAGAAAGAGTCTGCAGCCACAAAAACCTTTAGAAATAAATAGAAATTGCATATGTTTTGTTATCCTTTGTGAAAATAATAGTAATAATAATAATAATTTTGTTTTTATTTTTTTAAAGACATTTATGACATTTATAAACAAAACTAGTTACTTTTTCAGCTAGAAAACTGATAAATTTCCTTTAAAATAATTGTTTACATACAAGTTTTGAGGAAGATTTGTTGGTATGAATTCTCTCCCTTTTCTAAAATAAAAAACAGCACAGCAACTGTATTTTTACCCCCAGATTTTAAAAATTACCTTTGTTTATCAATTTACAAATTTATAGTTATTTTATTTTTATCTATTTTTAATGCAGTCTAGAAGTACTCTGAACTGACACTGACTTTGGTGACAGTCCTCAACGTGTAACATCAATCTAAAAGATGCCACTTCAGCATCAGTGAATATCTGAAGAAAAAGAAACCCTTTTCTTTCTGAAAGAAAGAAAAATACAAACAAGATAAATGTCCTACCCTTGTGTGAAAATATTAACACAAAGAATCTACAACCAACTGTGTAGGACCTCAGCAGCCAACACAACTACATCCTACAGGTAAGAAATTACTGCAGAAAGAGAGATTGGCATGCCTTGGAAATGACAGTATAAAAGCTACTTATTATCTCAGTAAGCTTTATAAAACAGTACACCTGATCATTATTGCCTATTCCAATTAGACGTGAGCCCATCAACAGGAGCTGTAGAATTAACATTCCTTCCTTTGAGGTGGAAAAGATTTTTGCAGTATTTATTCAATCAGTTCCCAAATTAGCTGATGAGAAGCAGTTTAATGACATGCCAGTTCTGTTGTACCCATGGTAATGTGTTTTGTCCTTTTTGATAACTTCAGGTATCTATCATTATAAAGGAAAGAGGCAGTACAATTTTTCAGGTGAAAATACAGAATTAACTCTTGGATTACTTAACAGGTTGTTTCAACTGTGCTAAATAAACCAGGGTTTTATTTCATTTTAGACTGTGGGTATGTGTACAAAGGTTTGTGTACAGAATACAGATCAATACCATCATTTGAGATATGCATTTGAAAACCAAAACTCACAATATGGGTTATTTATTCTCATATACGTCTCATGAAGGCAGATGTTTATTCCATAAATAAACCACTTTATTGAACAGTTTGATAAAAGATTGAGAAGAATTTATTGTGGTGAAATGGTACTTTTGATCAGCAATTTCAAAAATTGGACCCCATCTTGAAATAATCACTGATAACCCATTTCTTTAATTAAGACTAGAAGGGTGATGAAGTTTTCTGAAAGATGTAACTGCCTGAAAGGATTCATGGTTAAAATTGTGTCATGATATGTAACCCCTTCTTTTTCAATAATATACAGAGCATGAGTCATTATTAATACTTTCTAACCTATTAAATAAATAATCAAAAAATAAGTACTTGTAATTTATTTCTATTTATTTTTATTGAATAATTTCTACAACTGCTTTATCTTATAACATTATTGGCTGCGGAGTGGTCTCTGTAGCACACAAACATCAAGAAGGTGTCTAAAGTAAGTGTGCTGGTAAGAGACATTTGATAGCCATGAAAAGAACTAAATGACAGGAAGGTACTTGTTTACCTTTTGTAACTTTTTTTTTGATAACAATGTTTACTAGCTTTATTACTGTGATATATGTGAATAAGGAAGCAGAATTTATAAGAAATACGCTAAAAAAGAACAGCTGTAAAACTGATCAAGGAAAGACAATTAGTAGCAAACAAAGAGGTTGCTCTAGACTTACTTTTCAGCTGAATTGAGCTCGCTGACAATTGATTACGATAGAGACTTCTAGTTCCAGCTTTGTGTCTGAATAAACACTTATTTGTAATATTTTTCTGATACTGCCTGATCATCAGTTAAAAGACCTCTTATTGAAGAAAAACACTTTAAAAACACTGTTTACTTAAAATCCATGACCATTATTTGGCATGAGCATTGCATCACCTTTCTTTACAAAATTAAAAAGACTATAAGGCTTTATGACATCAACTCCACTGACACTATTTGAAACACCAAAAGAATTACAAGCCCACAAAATTTTGCCTTATAAATGGATAAAGAATGACACACATATTGTGGAAAGTAATTACTTTGGAAGGGACAACACAGAATGTATCCTGTCCTATGAAATTAACCAGAGAACTTGAGAGAACTGGATTTTTACCTGTCATTTTTCAGAATATTAAGAGAAAGCATAATTAATTTCCCAGATTAACTTTTGAAGTCATCATCATTTTTCTTACATACTTTGTGTGTATTATAATAAGCCATTTTGCTCCTGTTTCTACTTATTGCCCTATTTTCATGCCAACAAGGTGATAATGCTAAGTAGAAACAGAATGCTCCATTTGTAAAAGGTGTCTACAATATTAGAAGCATGAGAGAAAGTATCCTCGATGTAAGGCAATCATAGGGTCTAATCCTCCCCTAAATATTTATTTTAAAGCAACTGGTGGATTATAGGGAAGGGAAAGCTGTTAAAGCTGTGAACTAGTTCTCCGTCACTTATTTTGTACTACGAGAGGTTCCACAGGCAAGAACACACTAAGGATATGTAACCTGATATATTCCATTTAAAAGTTTGCTCAGGAACTCATGATGTCCATGAAATAGAAAGGCAGAGCTGAAAAACACCCAACTTGGGACATTTCCTTCATACATAAGTAGTCCAAGAAACCTTGGTAGTTTTTATTTCCATATCCTGTGTTCTCCCATGTTTTCACCTGTATATTGCAATGTCCATTTTGTCTCTCAGGATGTTGTAAATAGGTACATTTAGTGACCTCCTTGCATTATATGTATGTAAAAGTCCTAGAGCAGTAGACAGTCTATTAGTTGACCATCAGCATATTAGGAAATACAATGATATAGAGAAGACAGCTACATAATGCTGTGTTTAACAGAACATTTAAATATACGAAGCAAACTTCAAAATAATAGAATAATAGAAGTATTGCAGGATCTGAAGTACTTGGCATCCTCAAGCTCCTACAGTAAACAGTGATTATTTTTAGAAAACAGTAGAAAAAGCAGAAATAATGTGGAAGATTTGGAATTCTTATATAAAATCTGAACACATAGTTGTGTATATGTATGGTACATGCTACCGAAGAAATCCTTTCAGAAAGATATCTTCTCATAAATTTTCTCTCTCAATGCTCTATCTAGGAATTTTATTATTAATCAAAATTTAAGTTTAAAAAAATGCAGTGTGTTACTCAGGACATAATAGTACTTGTGAATTTTAATAACACCAGGGTTCTGAAGTCTCTCTATATCAGCTACTCAGGTGCCATAAATTTTTTTAGTATGAGTGTAAAAGGGCCCCAGACAGCCTGCAGGAGACCTGTGGTAACAACGGTGTGAAATAAGGGGAAAAATCTAGTAATGAAAAAGAAATAAAATCCTTTTTAGATATTCCACTAGTAGAATTCTTGTACAGGTACATTTTATTACAATGTTCAATAGAAATTTTTAGGGAGGGAAAGGCTTGGAAATAAAATGAGAACCTGCTGAAAGTATCAAAACCTCTCATTGGCTCTGGAATCAGACAAAAGATTTATGAAGCTATGAACAAGCAATGATATTTTAAATAGCAGACTAATTTTTGTAAATTGTTATCACTTCTGTGTTTGCAGGCCCCATAGAGCCCTTGCAGGCTGATCTCACATAAAAGGTCCTGTATTGTTAACCAAATGCTATAATTTATGAAGCAACAAATCAAAAAGTATTTGTAAAACACAAACATCATTTTGAAGGAAAAGAACTTAGAGAGAACTGAGGAAAAAACAATAGTAACACAGAGATAATTTTCATCTTCTGCTAATCATGGTATCTAGATAACATATTCTGAGTCATTAGTTCTTCATGCTGACTCTTCATTAAAAGGTTTTTTTTTTTTCCTTCTTTGATCATAGAGATTCCTACACAGAAGTTAGATGAGGTCAGAGAAAAGGATTGTTCCTGTGATCCGTGACAGCTATCTAGTGGCAACAATATTGATAAATTTTAGTCTTTGAAACACAGCATACTGCAAAAAAATTAAAGCAAGTTCTGCTTCATTGTGATTAAATTCAATCATTGTCATAAATTAAAAGATGAGAAGAAAAGGAAATAATTTACTCACTAAAAACCTGCATTTATTTCTGCATTACATTTGCTTGATAAGACTACTCTGGCTGAAACATGGAATCTCATTGATATTCTCTGGTTTTTGATCTCAGCATGGTATCTTTTTTTTATCAGATATCTAATACACTTCTTACACACAAAATACAAATACTAGCATACTGTAGGAACCATTTCCACTGACAAACACTGCATCTTTAGACCAGAATTTTGCAGCTCAAAAGCTGATGGAAGCAGAGAAAGCTGATGTATTTGTACAGAATGACACAG
>VYZP01008256.1:23906-51102 GCA_013400635.1 Hypocryptadius cinnamomeus | reverse complement strand
ATGGTCATTATTGGGAGATCTGGGCAGCGGGGATCTTGTCCTGGGGAACCTGGACAGGGAATAGTCACTACTGGGGGATCTGGACAGGGAATGGTCACTACTGGGGGATCTGGTCAGGGAATGGTCAGCACTGGGGGATCTGGACAGGGAATGGTCATTATCAGGAGATCCGGACAGGGAATGGTCACTACTGGGGGATCTGGACAGGGAATGGTCACTACTGGGGGATCTGGTCAGGGAATGGTCAGCACTGGGGGATCTGGACAGGGAATGGTCATTATCAGGAGATCCGGACAGGGAATGGTCACTACTGGGGGATCTGGACAGGGAATGGTCATTATCGGGAGATCTGGATAGGGAATGGTCATTGTCGGGAGATCTGGACAGGGAATGGTCATTGTCGGGAGATCTGGAAAGGGAATGGTCATTGTCGGGAGATCTGGAGTGAGGCATGGTCATTCTTAGGGGGTCTGGAGGGAGGGTCGGTCCTGCTTCCCCGCGCTCCAGGAGAGTGGCACCTGGATCAGGCTTCTCCAGCCGCAGAGGTGTCAGTGCCCAGCGTATCCGCAGGCTGGGGGAAGGTGGCAGGTGCTGGGATCAGCTCTCCAGCCCTTTTCTCCCAGTGCTTTGCCATCAGTGTTTGCAGGAAGGGTCCAGCACCATGTCTGGGCGGTACCTCAGAGTGTGGCTGGGGGGAGAGGTGTGTGGAAATTCTCAGGAGCTGAATTCCTAAGCTGGAGTTGGACTTTGATAATCCTTGTGGTGGGTCCCTTTCCAAGTCAGAATATTCCATGATTCTGTGAAATGGGATTTCTCAGCTGCAGGCACCCATGTGAAGGAGGTGCACTCTGCCAAGTGACTTTAATCCCTGCTTAAATCTGCATTTCGAGATGATGGAAAAGTCTGGGATCTCTTAAGCAAGGGTTGAGAGCACATTTTGGGAGCTGTGGGAGAAGTCTGACCCGTGTCTAAGGGTGTAACGTGCATTAATTTATATAATTCTTCCTCTCGTACCATGCACTGGAGGGGTTTTAAACTGCCAGGGAAATGATTGTGAATGAAACAAAATCCAGTGCTGCAGCTAAGGATCAAGAATTCCCCTGGAATCTTCCCTTGGAAGCAGTGGGGAGTAGTTGATAATCATGTTGTGGTTTGATTTGCTGCTCTGCCACCCAGTAAATCCCTTCACAGGTGATGTTCCTGTTGTGGGAGGCGCTGCACATCCAGCATGGAATGGCCTGGCCTGGAGGGGCTTGGGGCTTCTGTGAGGAGGAGACAGGAGGAAGTGGGATAGAAAGTTTAGCTTAAGCTGAGCTTATCCTTACCAAAGTTCAGTTCTGTTCAAACAAGTGCAAGATTCCCCCTGAAGAGAATTCCACCAAAAGAGAGTGGGATTAGTTGTACAGGGAAAACACGGTGTGATTTACAGTGCTGGCAGATGTGCAGGGCTGCACTGAAATAGTCCTTCAAAATTCAAACTTCTACAGGGAACAAAAATAACTAAACCTAGGAAAATATTTATTTGCTGCATTAAGCATCTCGCATTTATAAATGTGATTTATTTCTGCCCTTTCAATTTCTTGAATTGCAAGCCAGGCTTTTAAAAAAATGGGTTTAACCTTAATATCCAATAATGCCAGCAACTTGAGTTTTCCATGGCTAAATCCTCTGACTGGTGTGTTGGGCACTTTCTTTTTATTCCCTTTTTTTCCCACCATGCAGGTCATCTTAATGTGACTGTGGTGTAGCTGAAAGCAGACCTTGAGAAGCAGAGGGTCAAGCATGCGAGATTGCTACAGAAAAATAGAATTTACTGAGAACTTCCTAACCAAAATAAAGTCTTACATTTTTTTGGCAATATGCTGTTAAAAGGTTAATGTGTGTTTCAGTAGTTAATAAAAAAATGGCACTTGTTGCTGCATTTAAATATGTGAAAATAAACTTGCTCCTAGCTTTTTCTTTAAAATTCATTCTTTTCTTGCTATTTTTTCAGTACAATCACTTCCTTATGTCTCTCTGTGTGAGAGTCTCATTTGAGAAGTCAAACTGGCCGAAGCAAATTGAATCCTAGAATTGTTCAGGTTGGAAAAGCCCTCTAAGATCTTGGAGTCCAACCTTCCCCCAGCGCTGCCACGGCCACCACCACTGTCCCACGTCCCCAAGTGCCACATCCACACAGCTTTCAGTCCCTGCAGGGACGGGGACTCACCTGTGCCAGGGCTGGGCAGCCCTTTTGGGGAAGGAATTCTCCCTGATATCCAGCGTGGCTCCTGTGGCATAGTTTGGAGTGGGTTTTGCGGGAGCATGGGATGTGTGCTGAAATTTCAGTGTCTTTCATGGCACGTGGCATCGATTCCTTTGCTAGCACACAGTCCTCTGCTCCCTGGATTTAAGTGCTCTCCAGCAGAAATGATGGTTCCAAAAGGCTCTTTCCAAAGGAGGCTGGAGCTTCTCTGGCTCCAGCAATATGTGAAACAGCCTCTGGGAGGAATTCCGTGTCCATTTCTTTAAGGAGCGCTCCTGGCCAAGGCTGTGTTGGGAATTGCAAGTGACTCCTTCAAATTGCTTGACTGATGAAAACCAAAAACAAAATCAAAATCACAAAGCAAAACAAAGTCAGGCTTATGGCCTGATTCCCTGTTCTGTGGGGAAATAAAATAACAGAATTTGTAAAGTCACCCCCCATGGCAGCAGATCCCAGCAGCTGTAGCAGCTTCTGCATTTCCTGTCTTGTTTTTTGCCTTTTGTTTTTTGCTAGTGGCTCATTCAGAGTTAAGCACCTGTATGGGATTTAAAAGTGAGAGTCAGTTTGCTGCTCCTTTCCAGTGTGTGAGTAAAAACCACGTACAATCTCTGAAGATCTTTTAATTATCTAGAAGGGCATGATTGGATCAGATCTGTGTAATTCAATCATGGCAATTCCAAATAATTTTTTCCCTTTTTAATCTACTTTTCCCCCTTGGAATCCTTTTAATAAAAAAAAACATTTTATGTATTCAGCATCTCTAAGGCAGAACTTAAGACACTGTCCTTGTCAATTTTTAGAATTTCCAAATACAACTTGTCAGCCGTGGCAGTTCTTACTTGTAGATGATGTTTGATTTGCTTGGGTTCAAATATGATGTGAGAATGAAATCTCCTGATTCATGCACTTGTTCTATATTTGCTTTAGTAGTTTTAAATAGGGGCTCTTAGCAGAAAAAGGGCTTTCTGAAAATGGTTCCTTCTGCTTGGTGCAATTTTTTTTTTGTTTTTCATTTTAGGAAAATACCTGAAAGAAAACCCCTTCAAAAAGTGGGGAGAGATTTGCTGAGCCATGTGGGCATCCTAAGGATCGAGGACATGATAAAGAGGACAAACTGCACAATAGGATAAAACAGAGGGTGCCCAGAATTTGTTTTGTAATAAGGATCAGTCTAGAGAAGTTATTATGTCAGATCCATTTCTGTTTTGGTTTGCTGGATACTTCAAAAAGCTGTAATTAGTTCTGTCACCTTAAATATTGGTCAGCAAAATATGGCTTCAGCATAGGAAGGTGCAAAACCACAGCTGCTGTTTATTGGGCACACTTGTAATTTTGAATGTGTGTTGATGCTTCACTAAAAAAATCAGCTCTAGGATAACTCAAAATCAAAGATTCTTTTCTTTGGAGAGATGTTTTTGCTCAGCCCTCTGTGGTCACCTGTGATTTTGTGGAACACTGCACATTTATTCTGCCCTTTTGGGGGCTCATTGTTAAATCTGAGGTCACTCATGTTTCCTCAGCATTGCTTGGATGCAAGTATTTTGTTTTAAATCATGATCAACACGTATTTGCATCAGAGGTGATGATAGTTTTCAATTCCCAGCTCCTCTTCACTTTCTGCTACAATTCCCTTGCCAGCACAGGAGTTCTGCTGTATGTTTTTCCCAGACACTTCACATGTGACACAGCCACTAACATTTTCTCTGGAGGTGTTCACTCTTGTTAAGCTGAATTTGAGGCACTGCTAAATGCATCAGTGTGGCAAGCCCCTAGGGAAGGGCTCTGCCTTGGTGCCATGGGTTCCTCTTGCAGCTCATGGGATTCTGTCCATGGATCTGCCTTGGTATTTGCACCTGCCTGCCTCTTGCATGAAAATCCTGCCGTCAGAAATGGCTTTTGAAGGAGATACAAAAGTACTCATCCCTGGAAGCGTCCAAGGCCAGGCTGGATGGGGCTTGGTGTGGTGAAAGGTGATTTTTGGCAGCAGCCAGGAGGCTGCTGTGCTCCCCTGTGGCTGTCCATGCTGCAGCCCTGCTTCCCCAAAAATGGGCTCATTTGGCACACAGCCAGAGCTCTTCATCCAGCATGCACCATCAGTCAGCCACATCCCCTTACAGATTCCTGGTGCCACAGCAGTGCCAGGGAGCTCCTGCTGTCCACCAGATTTATGGATCAGGTGGGAAGGGCTGTAGCCAGGCAGATGACAACACTGACTGATCACCTGGAGGTGCTGAGGGCAGTGGAACCCAAAAGCAGCTGTAACATGCTGTGCAGAAGTCTGGCGGCAGTTGAAATGCTGTATTTTGAAAGGGTGATGGAATTTATTCTCGCTAGCTGCACATCCTACCTATTCAAAACCCAGAGAAGGGAAATCATCCAAGCTGTGGGCAGTTCTCTCCATCTCCAGAAAGAACCAGAACTGGTATGGAGAGAGCATGTGATCAGGCCTGGGATGGCTTCCAGGGAAAAATTAAGCTTTGAATGTGGTATTTTTTTCCTTGATCAGAGAATGAGATTAGGCTGAGGCGGTAAAAGAGATTAATATTTTCTGGATTTATGTAGGTGTGTGACATCTCGTTTTATTTAACTGAGATTTGATAAGAAGTCTGGAAACCCACAGGAGGGAATTTGGTCCATTCAGGGGGTGGCTGGTTTATGTTTCATATCCTAGAAACACCAGGGGAAACAGAAATTTCGTTTCTACAAAATTTAAAAGCTGCTTTGTCTGTTATTTTCTGTTTCTTTAGGAAGCCAAGAATTCAGGAGAAACTTCTTCAGCAGGGATTTTTCTGCTGTGAAGGTCTTTCACCCCTCACGCCCATGCGTGATTTTAATATTCTGTGCTGCCTGCCTGCCTCCCCCAGAAGAGCTGAAGTGCAAAAACATGGTTAAAATGGTGCACTGTTACTCATCCTGTATCCTGGGCTCCAATTGAGCCTAATTATGCTACTTCCAAAATTAAGCACTACTCTTTTAGCCTTACTGAGTAAATACCAGCCCGAGAAACAAATTCTGCATCAACTGAGTCATCAGGAAAATTCTGATTGCAGAGCCTTTTGTCAGTAAGGGGGGTACAAGGAGAGGGCACAGCTGCACCTTTTGAAGGAGGCAAAAAATAAATTGGTTGTCAGCTGGGCACCTTTTGTCTGTGGGTCATTGCAAACTCGGAGGTGGTACTGGGACAGTATCACTGTTCTGTTTATTTTCCCTTGGCTTGGGTCTGTGTAGTCTAAATCACCATTGTTCAGTCTTCCTTGGAATTACTTGATGAGGAAAATACTCTTTTCTCTGTTTCCACTACATTTCCTCAACAGGAGCAACAATCAGGGAGGGGAAAGAGGGGAGGATTCCTCCACTGACAATAAAATTCTGAGTATTGTGGTTGTATGGGAATTTCACTGATGCGTCGTTTGCTTCCAGTCTGAACTGTTGTGTAACACCAGCATGTTCTCTTCAGTGAGAGAATGCCTGGATGCCAATTTCAGTGGAAGACTTTAAAAATAACTCTTTCTTATGGAATTTTTTGTGTCTTGCAGCCCTGGAAGAAAGCGTGATTTTTCACCAGTGCTTTGGAGCCAGTACTTTGAGTCTATGGAGGACGTTGTGGTAGAAAATGACACTGGCAAGGATATATCCTTTTTTTTTCCCCCGTATTGAATTTCTCATAATCTCAGAGACTGGGGAGGTATCACATTTTGTTTAGTTTTTTTGGGTTCTTCAGCTTTTTCATGTGTTCCTTCTCATCTTCCATTATGTCTCCTGCAGGGTTCAGTGTCAGTAACCAGAATATCCCTTCTAGGCTGACAGTTAAACTGCACCTAGCAAGGCCAGTTCCTGGTACTGCTTCTTTAGTAATCATTACTTTTTAAAAAGTGTTTCCAACAGTCCAATAACATATTTTGCAGGGAAACACTCATTAAGTTCTCATAATTTGAACCATGTCAGGCCCAAAACTGTTCACTGATTTTTATTAACTACAGTTAGTTTGGTGGCAGCAGTACAACAGATAACCTCGACAGAAACATGTAGATGTGAATAAATACGTACAAATTTCTGGCCAAGGCAGAGGTTGTGGTGCCATCAGTGTCTTCTGGCAGTGCCAGCCAGAGGTTTTTCTGCAGATGTTTCCTCTCCAAGACAGGAATGCCATTAGGAAAACCAAACTTCCAAGCTACTTCTCTCCAAACACTGGGAGGTGTGTGATCTCTGTTCAGTGCCTGACACTGTGACCAACACCCAAGACAAGTCCTTCATCAGCTGTGGTTTGTGCACAAAGGGGATGTGCTGGAGCTCTAACCAGGTGCCTGGGGCAGAGCAGTGGACACCAACCCAATCATTCATTCAGCTGCTTCCACAGGTCTCATCTGTCCACAGCCTTTCATATGGGATCTCAAACTTCTGCTGAAGGGAGCAGAATAAATCCCAAACAGCTAGGATTTGCTTGAATTTGGGATGCTTCTATACACAACCTATCCAAATAGGTCTATTACGCTTTTTATTTTATATCAAACCTCTGGGAGAGTGCACAGCCCTTCATCAAATGTGGACAAGGTGCCCATCATAAATCATGGAGTCACCAGAGCATGGCTTGGGTTGGAAGGGACCTTAAAGCTCATCAAGTGCCACCCCCTGCCATGGCAGGGACACCTTTCCATACCCCAGGGTGCTCCAAGCCCCATCCAGCCTGGCCTTGGGCACTGCCAGGGATCCAGGGGCAGCCACAGCTGCTCTGAGCACCCTGTGCCAGGGCCTCAGCACTCTCACAGGGAAGAGTTTATGAACATTTACTCTAAATCTCCCCTCTTCTCATCTAAAACCATTTCCTTGCCCTCTCATTATTTTGCGTGTGTAAAAAATAACTCTCCATCTTTTTTCCTAATGAATTTCTAGTTTTCTCTTAGTTCACTTCCCTGTTGTGCCCACGGAGAAAAGGACAGGGGATAAGAGAATTATAGCAGGGGAGAAAACCTGAGCAGCAGGAATACAACTCTTGAAGCTTAAATTGAGTTACATTTTTGGCCAGGTAATGCTTGAAAATTCCTGTTGGTCAGATAAATGAGGGGTAGAAATAAAATACTGTTTGGTATTGCAAACTCCAAAACTCATTCTACTTCCTTGAAGTAGCTCTGTGAAATGTCCTTAACTGTTCATACACTTTTCGAATTTACAAAAGTGGCTTGGAGGGGCCTGTCTTGCTGCTGTTACACGGTGGAGGCCACTCTGCTCTGTCCTGGGCTGTGTTTACTGTGAGTAAAGCTGCTGCTCTGTAGCAAGAAATGTGTGGAGATGGAGCTCTCTGAGTGTGGAAGGCAGTTATCCATTCACCTCTGGGAAACACAGGAAAACAGTATTTTAAAGATAACAGTATTATCTTTGCGTGGTTGGGGTTCTCAGGTGCAGGGGCAGATGGAGGGTTTGGGCTGTCTTTAGGGGCTGGAAAATGCTAATCTCTGGCATCAGTGGGTTTGGGGAAAGCAACTAACTGCTCCAGTCATTTAAGAATTGAATAGCTGAAAAATGAAAATAAGAGGACTGGGTGGCTTTGAGGTCTGGGTAGCTTTTGCCAGTTGTGTAGGTGGTTCTATTACGAATCCCTCAGCAAATTCCTCAACTTCTGCTGGGCTGTTATTTAAATGATCAATGATTCCTTAACACAGAGTCTTCCTGTCAACCAAACATGCCACTTCTCTGTGATGCCTGAAATAACTTAGTTAAATTGATCTGTCTGGGAGAAATTGAGCCATAATTGTGTTGCAATTACTATGCTTTGCCTTATCTTAAAAAGATTCCTCAGCTGTTTCCCCTGACCTCTTTGGACTAATCAATTTTTATACATTTCATCCTGTAAAATTCTATTATTTGAGAGCAAACTGAACCTGTACTGCAAAGCAGCTGCTTCACCTCCGTGTCAGCCACGGAGCCAAGAGTAATTTGGTACCATGTGGGGCTTGCAAAGCAAGAGAATCCCTTTGGTGTGCATAATCCCACTGCTGTTCCAGTTCTCAGAGGTGCTGCAGGGCTTGAGTTTGTGCTCCCAGGAAACCCACGTCATGTCCTACACACAGTGAAAGGACTGTCCTCGTTAGCAGTGGGATGCTCACAGGGATGGGGCTTTGGCCCATTAATTAAGGAAGTCTCACAGAATATTTTTGCTTTGTTCTGTAACACCCTGTCCAGTCCGGGTTCAGCCATTTTGGTGGCCGTGAAGGGTCTTTAGGGAGTGCTTGTTGTTGCTAATCCCACTTTGCAAACAACATTCTCTCTGTCTCTCCTTGCAGTCTGCAATCATTAACAGGATCCAGTGTAGGATTGTGGCCTTAGACCTCCGAGGCCATGGTAAGTCCAAGAAATAAATCTGGAGTCAAATCAGCACGTTACACGCTCCCATTTTTTAAAGCAGATGCAATTAATTTTTCTCAGGATGACTAGGAAAACATCCTTAAGGCATTCCAATTTTGATTCAAAAGCAGGGATGGAAGACTGGCTTCTTCTGTCGGAAGCTGAGACCCCCTGAACTTTTGCTTGAGACAGTGGTGGACTACTGCCTTCCACCAAGCCCTCTTTTGTATTTCCATAACCTTTAAGTGGTCTTTGCCATGAGAATAAGGACTGTTCTTTCATTTTAAGATCCATAAAGAACAGTTATGGGCAGTGTTTCCTACCCATAGTACCAAGTGTTCCTGTTAATTCTGTGTTTCTTAATTATTCATGTTCATTGCAGTAGGCTTGCTCTTCATATCTGTGCCTAAAAGCTTTGTACCATCACTGCTCTAAGTCCTGAGGGGGCCTGAAGTTTTTCAACTTAAGTGAACTTAACTTGGGTTGGGTTTTTTTCAGGAGAAACAAAAGTAAGGAATCCTGAAGATCTGTCTGCAGAGACTATGTCAAAGTAAGGAAACTTGCTTGTTTCCCTTTTCACAAACCTCCCTTTCTCTCCTTGGCTGCACAATAAACTACTTGAGGGCACACGGCCTTCATTCAGAGGAGCTGGAAGATAGTTTAATTTCACGTGATTCCCATAGTTATCCCTCCTTTCCTTCCATTCTGGGACACTTTGAAATGATGTCCCTCCCAGCTGAGTCAGATTCCAAGAACTGGAGCTGCTCTCCCAGTACCCTGAGTTTTAAACAGTGAGCACTTTAAACCTGCCCCATGCTGAAGAGTTCCTGAGGGAGGTGGAATGTTTCCTTAGACATCCATGGGGTATTTTAGCCTGAAATCACCGGTTTGACTCTTCCTCAGCCCTTGGAGTGTGTGTTCAGGGCGGGCCCACATTGGCCTGGTAACACCCCCAAAGTCTGGGTCACAGACACAGGATTTTCAAGCTTTTTCAAACTGTCATGACCCGCTTTGGCATGCAAATCCATCCCCCCTCTTGACAAAACTGTAAGAAAAGCAAATACCCACTGCTAAGCACATTATGTTCTGCCCATATTTAGTACAAAGAGACTCTTTGCTGTGACTACAACTAAATGATGAAGGATTTTGTAACCTTCCCATGGACAAATCCACTTGGTTTGTTGAGGGGAGGCCATGTGTGAAATGTATTCTGACTTCCATTGTATACCTTATTCCTGCTGCTTATGCCTTGTCAGATCCTGATGTGTAACTGTCCTGAGGAGATGCTGGATTAAATAATTAGAATATTTTAGATTTGGAGCAGCACTGCTGTGGGGAGAAAGCAAGTTCCTTTTGTTTTGAAACCTTCCCCTCTTCTTAGCAATGAGCTTGAAACTTAGTCCCGAGTATCTTTTAAATAGGAGCCTTAAATTATAGCTGGTGTTCCTGTTTCTCTTTTAAATCAAATCCTCAAGCAATTTTCTCTAGCAGAGCAAACAAGCTGGTCAACCTGTTCATTTTTTTCACTTGCTTTCCATTTTCAATTAAAATGGAATAACTTTTTTCAATAAAAGGTGCTCAGTTCTCTGAATGGTTCCTCTGAATGGTTGTAGTCAGGAAAGCCAGCTGGGAGAGTGTCTTTAAACTGCTCTTCAGGAGATTTCAGCTGTTAGCTCTGCTGCTGTTCTGGGGTTTGGGAATCATACCAGCCAGCTTTCCCATCCTGGAAAAAGTGTCAAGAAGTGACAGCTTCAGTTTAACAGGAGGGGCCTTTTGGGAAGGGTGGGGAAATTGCCCCTTGCCTGTCTGTGTTCACAGAGAGTCTCAGTCTTTTTGCTCATGCTCCGTGTTGTTCATCTTTGCCACGGTCAGCAGGGCCCAGTTATTTTTCTCTTTCTCTAATTCCAGTTTCTTCTTTTAAGAACAACGAATTTCTTGGTTTGTGTTTCCATGCAAGATGATTTGACACCTTTTTCTCACCTTTTATTTAACATCCCCACCAGCAAGTGTCAGCCTGAAATGTTTTCTACAAGGAATCACAGAACTTGGGCTGGAAGGGACTGTAAATTTCATCCACATGGGCAGGGACACCTTCCACTAGACCAGGCTGCTTGAACATCTTTTAAATTAGTATCTTTTAAATGAGGGTTCTGTTACTAGAAGGAGAAATGACATGGATGTCCAGGAAAGCACCAAGCCCGTGTGCTGCCTGGGCGCGCAGCCGCGCCGGGTGCGTCCCCGGCGGAGGTGGCACCGGGGTTTGCTGTCCCCGGCGGAGGTGGCACCGGGTTTGCTGTCCCCGGCGGAGGTGGCACCGGGTTTGCTGTCCCCTGCAGGGACGTGGGCAGCGTGGTGGAAGCGCTCTACGGGGACCTGCCGCCGCCCATCATGCTGATCGGGCACAGCATGGGGGGAGCCATCGCCGTGCACACCGCCGTGGCCAACCTGCTGCCCAGCCTGCTGGGGCTCTGCATGATCGACGTCGTGGAAGGTGAGTGTGCCCGCCCCTCCGCCGGGCTGCTGCCTCCCGGCTCTCCTCTTAGCCCCAAATCCCCCGGTACAGGAGGGTTTGCCCCGTCCTTAAACCCATTCCATCCTCCTTGCAGATCCTGCGCACACAAAAATGTTTCCAGTGTGACCCCTCCTTTTCCTTTTCCCAGGTGTACTCTCTCTGTTTGCTTTTTTCCCGCTAATGTCACAGAATCAGAGGATCAGCTAGGTTGGAAAAGACCTTGGAGATCACTGAGTCAAACCTATGATCTAACACCACCTTGTCAATTAGACCGTGGCACTAATTTCTTTGAAACACTTTCTTGGTGGGGAGGAGGGTGGCTTTTGCTGTAATGCTCGGTGCTGATAAATGATTGCTGCTTTCTCTTACTGTCTGAACATCCTACCTGTTCAAGTAGTCATTTTCTAATGTGACTGTTGGCTTAGAAATACTAATCTGTACTTTCCTTACCACCATTAGATCACTGGGGAGCTCCAGCTCTCTGTGAGGGTGTTGCAGCCAGTTCTGTGTAGAGGGATGTGGCAATAATTTCATCAGATGCCATGAAGTTGATGAAGATGATGCCATTTGTTTTTAGGTACTGCCATGGATGCCTTGAACAGCATGCAGAACTTCCTAAGGAGTCGTCCCAAAACATTCAAGTCGCTCGAGAATGCCATTGAGTGGAGGTAAAGCTTGGGCTCAGTCTCTGGAATCCCTTGTCTTTGTAGCCTGACTCCTGAAGGAAACAAAGTTTATATATTTGGCTGTTTACAGGCCCTCTCCCAGCCCTCTGCCATGGGTTTAACCCTGTTTCACTTTCCCCACCAGAATTCTCCCTCTTTCTCTTCTCAGTTACAGTGACAAGGGGAGGTTCACATCAGCTTAGAGTGAGCCACTCTGTTCAGTCTGAGCGCAGAAGCTTTGGGAATGGTCTGGGGAAATCCTCAGCTGCAGAGGAGTTTAACTCCTGTTTCTGGGCCTGCTGATTCTTGAAACTCTTCAGTAAATATTTCTGTCTTATGATTATTTTTTTTCTCTAGTGTAAAAAGTGGACAGATAAGAAATCTCGAATCTGCCAGAGTTTCTATGGTCGGTCAAGTCAAACAGTAGGTGGCCTTTGGTTTATTTCATTTAATATTTTAAAATCCTTTTTTTCTGTTTTACCATACCCTTGCTACGTAAGTGCACTTGAAAATGAAAATTTCTTCAAGCAAAATTGCTGAACACCTATGGTTTAATCCTGGGTGGTGTTTTGGTTTGGATTTTTTCTTTTGTCAGGGAATCAGTTTCTGATTTTATTTTCACAGGTGCGAAGGGGCTGCTAGTCCAGAATGCCCTAAAGCCATAGTAGAGGGAATTATTGAGGAAGAGGAGGAGGAGGACGAGGATGAGGAAGGAGGAGGCTCTGTCAACAAAAGGAAGAAGGAGGATGACACAGAGGTTGGGAGCTTGCTGCTGTGTTTTCAGCTTGCCCTGCAAGAGCTGTCACCTGCGGTTATCCAAATCATTCTGATATGAAAGGGAGCCACTCCAGGGAGAGAAAACTGGATGAGAGCCAAGCCCAAATGTTCAGACAATTTGTGAGCTATTTGTGTCAGTAAAAAATAGCAAATTGATTGCCCTGAATCCCGCAGTCTTCTCCTGAAGGCTCTTCTCCTCTTGGTGTAGCTCTTTCTGACTTTCTTGTTCCCTACTCCTGTACTTTGATTTGGAGAGAGATGTAGAAGCAAGGAGGGTCATCCCTGGAAGTGTGTAATCCACCAGAGGGAGCCAGTATTTTTTTATGTTTTATATCTATGTATTTATGCATTTCCAGGTGGCTCCCTGAGCTGGTTTTCTTTCTGCTGTTTTACTGATCACTAATGCAGAGCTCTCTCTCCTCCCTGCAGACAAAGAAGGAGCATTTATACACGTGGCGAATCGAACTGGCCAAAACAGAAAAGTACTGGGATGGCTGGTTCAGGGGTTTATCCAACCTCTTCCTGAGCTGTCCGACTCCAAAGCTTTTGCTTTTAGCTGGTACGTGTCCCTTCCAGTCCTGCTGTGCACTTCAGTGATGCCACACTTGCATTTCAGAGGACAGGGTCAGCACTGGGCTGCAGTGTTTCCTGGGAATACCGGGGCTTCTCTGTGTCTCCTAAAATAGCGTGGTGTGATCTGAACTTCTCCAGTGAAAGTCAAATCAGCTTTAAGCCCTTTTTGTACCTTAATAGCAAATACAGTATGTAAACATCTTTTTAAGTTGTAGGGAGGGCTGTGCTCTTGCATTTTTTGGCCATGCTTCTTTCCTGTAACTTTACTCTCTCAAGGTGCAGCAGTGAAATGTTCTTGTTGTGGGTGTCAGAAGGGTTTATTTTCTGTTTTTCAATCTAATGTCTCTTTTAAAATACAGAGTAAAGCCTGGCTCAGAGAATTGTGTTTTCTTTGGCTGTTCTTCAAAACATTTATTTGATTGTAGGTGTTGACAGGCTGGATAAAGATCTGACCATTGGACAGATGCAAGGTAAGTATTTAATATTGTACTTCAGCCTTACTGTAATGCTCTTTTTGCATGACAGCTGGTTGCTATGGGTACAGTCAATATCCAAACAAATGGGCATTAAAGAATTTGTCCATCCCAAAGTGTTCTCCTATTGTGGCCAAGGAAAGGTGGGGAAGGTGAGGAGGGAAAGGTTCAATTCAAAGGGCTGCTGCTGTGGGTTTTGTTCAATCTAGTGTTCAGTGCTCCCAGCAGTGGAGCTGCTACATTTCTCTTGGATCAGAATGATTGCCTGTGAGGGCTTCTTTCTAATCCATTTTTTCCCTTTCTAGCTACATTCCTGATGTTCCTAGGTAGAACACTTGGGGACCATTCAAAACTGTCCCATCTCCCAGTGTTTCTGACAGACAGCAGACCAAGATTAAGCACCTTCATTCTTGTTTTGGGGTTTGGGTTGAGTTTTTTCCTCCCATCCCTGCTTTCCAGAGCAACCAGTACTGGAAAATAGTATTGGATAGCAGGATAAATGTTACCTTAAGGTAAATGTGGTGAGAGTTCTAACTCTTGACACTTGCCTGCATTGAGAAGCTCTGAGAAGTTGAATTCCATTTTAACTCCTGGGAACCTGTTCTAGTTACACCTGAAGAAGCTGAATTAAGCAGCTGGTCCATGTTTTCATTGGAGACCATGGGCTGGGCATGGTGTGGAGTCTGCCCAGACTTCCTGCCATCCCTTTTCCAAAGGGGCCTCTTTTCCAGCTACACTTAGTGAGGTCAGTTGGTGCAGAGCGTGAGATCCGAGATGTGTGTGCTGACTCTCTCAATCCACAGGGAAGTTCCAGATGCAGGTCCTCCCACAGTGTGGCCACGCAGTCCATGAAGATGCTCCGGACAAGGTGAGCCCCACTGTGGGGTTGAAGCTACATAAGCCACGATCTGAAATGCAAAGAAGGATCTGTTCCTTACCATGCAGCAGAGATAATACTTCAGGGCCATCTTTTGGCACGACACCTGGCTTTCACAAGCAGCTTGGATTTTTTAGCTGTCTGGAAAGCCCTGGCTAAGATGTTACATGCCACAGGGCTGGGCTATGGATTAAACTCCCAGGCTCGTGGTGATGTACCTAATTCTACCCATGTGGAGTGTGGATTTCTCCTCCCTTCCTTTCTTCATGCAGTTCCCCACTACCCTTGCACAAAGCTGCAGCTTTAGGGGTTGGTCTGTGTTTTGTTGATTTGGGTGGCTCATATTTTCCAAATAGAAAGCAAATGTTCCTGCAGCAGCTTTGACAGAGCAGTGCTGCTTCTGGGCACTGCTGGAGTTTGTGTCCAGATGGAAGCAGGAATGCGGTGCAGCCAGTGGAGCCTGTGGTTGGGAGCACATCTGGTTTTAAAGCTCATTCTGCACTGACAGCTGTGTTACAACTCAGCCTTTCTGTGCTTCACTTTACAGTCTGCAATAGGTATTTTTATCTAAACATACTGAGTTCTTAAGCTGTTACTCTTTTTTTATACATTCTGAGCAATATTGACCAGGCTGGATGGGGCCTGGAGCAGCCTGGTCTAGTGGAAGGTGCCCCTGCCCATGGCAGGTGTTGGAACTGGATGAGCTTTAATGATCCTCCCAACCCAAACCATTCCAGGTTACTGTCTGCATCCTGAATTTACCTTTTCTCCCTGCTAAACTTAGACATTGATTTAAGAATTACTGAAGTGGGTGGAGGAAAGGTTTTGGTCATTTCTTGATGGCAGGCTCAGTGTCAGAGTAAAGCCGGAAGTGTGTTACACAGAGCTCTTGTTTAAAAAGGAGCAAACAGCTCAGCAACATACTCCTGAGGCCATGAACTGTTGTTGGAAATACTGCAGGCTTTGAAAACTGACTGGGTTTTGTCTTCTCTTTGTGTCCCTTTAAATCCTGAGCTATTTTTTTGCCCTTCTCTCAGGTTGCTGAAGCTGTTGCAACGTTCCTGATCCGTCACAGGTTTACAGAGCCCATTGGTGGATTCCAGTGGTAAGGCTCCATGGAGTTGTGTCCCTGAGCAGAGCTCCTGCTCTCACTGCCTGTTTGGCTCTCGAGGTGGGAGGCTGGAATTTTAGCATGGTGCTAAAAACCACAGATAAACAAACAGCTCTGAATCACAGCCAGTAATACATTCGGTGTTTGTGTTCCTTTTAAATGTCTCATGCATTTACATGTGCTGATGAAACCTCCTTCCTTGGAAGGGAGAGCAAAGCAGATTTCTTTCTTTATAGCCTGCCAGAAAGCAAAATGACAAATTTTATGGCAGTTAGCTTAAACAATATTTCATTAAGTAACCAAGGTCCTGTGTTGTGGAAACAACTTGCATCACACTCCCTTGGCCAAGAAATACTGGTGAGATGAGGCAGGTAAAGCTGTGTGCTTCACTTTGCAGACATTCCATACTTATCTCATGTGTCTTCTTATCAAAATGGCCTGTGGAAGCCAGGCCCCTGTGATCAGCCAGGCAGTGAGAGAAGGGTGTGATTGATAAGCTTGACAGTGTAGGCTGATGTGTAAATAGGGAGAGAGGGAGAAGACCTAAGGACTTTACAGCTAAGTTTAGGTTGTTGCAGAGAATACCTTGATGCTAACATGGAGTCTTTCTTCCCATTCTCTTTTTTGCCTCCTAGTGTGTTTCCTGCTTGTTAATATCCTGGTGTTCTCCAGCACTGATTCCCATTGTAAATAAACTGCACCAGAGGCCACTGTGATGTATCCATATCCTCTCATCTCCCAGTCCAGCAGCAGTGAGAAGTTGGTGTGAGATTCATCCCCTAGAACTAGCTCTTCAGTATATCTAAATTCTTAGGGACTTCCTTGCTGGGAAGCAGCTTCTACTGAAGACCATGAAAAGCTCTTCAGGCCCTTGGAACTGGGATCTTCTTCTCTGCTGCCACAAGGAAAGACCTCCTGGAATCCCATGTAGTCAATCATACCAATCTCCACCGATTCTCAGGCTTTCTTGGACCCAACTGCAGAAGGGCTGTTGGCAGTCCAGATCCACTGAGGGCATTGCAGCACAGCCAAAGGCTTCAGGATTTCTCCGTGGAATCACTGAATCATCTTGGAAGTGCCCCTTAGATTTGGGTTTTATATATACACTTTTTTTTCCCCTAAAGCAGACGAGGAATTGGCTTCATTGGGAGCTCAGGTTTCATCTCACCAGCGCCAGCCTTAGGGGTTAAGCTGTGGGAAAAGCCTGGAGGCCACTTTCCTGGGCAAAGTTGGATGGGATTGTAAATCAAAAAGGCGAGGGGGGGACTGTGAGCTCCATTTCAGAATCTTGCAGTTTGTCAGGTGCTCGTTTCAAGTCCTCTCTGGGAAGAAGAGCCTGAATAACTCCATCTACTACAGACACATCCCAGGCCAGAGGACTCTGAACCTGCATTTACGGGGAAGACCCAAGAGCAGCAGGGACAATGTGGTCAACAGGCAGTTTGGCTGTTTTCTGCCCCTGGAATGTGTTTGTTCTTCCCTTCTTGTAGCTGCCACACACAGCTGGGCAGAGATCAGCGCCTTTGGGATGGAAAAACATGGAATGGGCTGTAGGAAAAACCCTGGGAGAGCTTGGAGTCTGTCCTGCTGATGTTGATGCAGAGGTGTAGGCAGCTGTTCTCCCCAGTATTAGAGGAAGGACCTTGTTCCCACTGTTGCTTCCTAGATAATTTCGCTGCCCGCCTTCCAGAATTCCATGTGCACAGAGAGCTTTTCTTCAGGGTTCAGTTATCCACAGACAATTCCTGGGCTTGCTTTCACCTAAGAGTCACCTTTGAGTGTAAGAGCAGACATGTTTTGGAGCAGTTTTCCTCAATATTTTGCTGGTGGATGTGTGAAATCCCTTTTTTTGCCTGGTGTCCATAACCCCTTGCTGCTGTCTGATGATTTTAACCCTGCTCCGCCGAGGCAAAGTTCTGTGGTGATTTGGGAGCTGCCCTGTGCATCCCATGACAAGAGCCATCAGGAATTCTTGGCACTTGAGAGGTGCAGGTGGGACAAAGGGTTTAACCATAGCCTTGGGTCCGGTGGAACTCCACTGAGCTGTGATTCACCAGGCACAGCAGCCGTGGTGGCCTTGCTCCCTGTCCCTTCCCTGACACATCAGGTTGGGAAGCACCTGGATTAGAGACAGGAAAGCCTCATTCCAGAGAGGAATGCCCTCCTGGCACTTTGGCCGTGGCACTCAGGTGTGACAAGAGCAATTGCTGGCTCTCTGCGCTTCCCTCTGTGAGTCACCGTGTTAATGCATTAATTTGATGTCACGTCCACCCTGGTCTAGTTCCTGATGGATTCAATGGATCTTCAGTAGCCAAGATGCAAAATAGTTCTTTCCCCAGCCGTGTCCCCAAAATGGCCAAAATTCCCTTTTGCAGCAGACTCCTTTGTTCAGATTGTTAGGGATGAACTGATCCAGCGTGTCTATCCAGTCTCACTTCCCGGGATCACACTCATGAATGATCCTGGTGAAGTCACATTCCTCCGTGGTGAAGTAACTTGGAGAGTCTGACTTGGAGTGATTCCTCGTGCTATCCCTTTGATTTGTGAGCTCGTAAAAAAGCCCGACCAAACAGAACCCTCCGTGGAAAGCCTGTCAGTTTTGTATTCTGCAGAAGCACCACTGGAAAAGGAATGATTTCTGAAATCCTGTGGGCTGCCTGGGATTCTGTTTTGCTGTTAACATTGAGTGAGTGAAAAGAAAATAAATATTTCAAGAGCCTATTTAACTGACTGGTGCGTCGCTCCGTGCCAGCTCCCAGCCCTGCCCTGCCCTGCATAGGTGGCTGTTCAGGGACTCCCGTGGTACTGGACTGAAAAGATGGATTCCAGGGACAGCAGCAGCACTGTGGGGGTGGGTGGAAGGGAAATTCCTTTCGGCTCTGTCAAGCCATGTACATTTTTGAGACTGGACTTTTGTCTGAGAAGTATTAATGCCCCTGCTGCAGTTTCCAGGGGGCTGCAGGCTGGGAAAAATGGCATTTGGTGAAGGATGCACAGGCTGTGGTAAAAGTAACTACAGAGAGAAGGAGTCTTCTCTCTGGCTCACGAGAAACAGGGACACAAGAGAAATTCCTCCCCAAAACTCCCAGCTTTGCATTTTTCCTGCAGCCTTTTGATTACTTAGAAACCTCTCTTGGTTTTGTTTCACATGTTGGATTGAGGATCAGTGGCAGCTTTCCCAATGGAGGATCCCAAGGTTTGGCAGGAGCAGGAGATGCACTTTGGGACACTGGTCTGTTGCAGGCTTCATTTTAATTGAACAAATTAAATAAATAAATGTCTGAGACCTAGGATGGGTTTTGCCAGATTATGTGTACTGGACAAAGCCATCAGGGGCTTGCAGAAGACTGGAGCATTTGGATTGTTGGAAAAAGATTACTTCCTGTATTGCCAAAGCAGGTACTCTTGCTTTGAATAAATCAACCCTTGAGTAAGGAATTAAACTCAGGCCTGGGGCTGTCCAGTGAGAATTTTCCCCTCAGATTGTGACAGGGGGTCTGCAGAGGTGATACAGCAATAGGTAAAGTTGTTATTTTTCCCCTTTTGGCGAGGGAAAGGCTTGGACAACCTGAGGAACCATTCCAGCCCTGCTTTCCACATGTTTGTGATTTGCAAGCAGCGTTGGGATGACTTGTAAAAGGCAGAGCTGGGCAACAGAGGCCTTGGAGAATTCCCCACAGGAGGATTGACTGGTATTAGGAAGAAGATTTTGTACAGTTTAGGCCCTGGCACAGGGTGCCCAGAGAAGCTGTGGCTGCCCCTGGATCCCTGGCAGTGCCCAATGCCAGGCTGGACAGGGCTTGGAGCAGCCTGGGACAGTGGAAGGTGTCCCTGCAGGGGTGGCACTGGATGGGCTTTAAGGTTGGTCCCTACCCAAATTATTCTGATTCTGTGACTTTAGCACTGACATTTTTCCTCTTCTCCACTACTGCCTTTTCTTTTGGGAGCAGGAAGGCCTGGGAGAAGGGCTGTGTGGAGGTGCCTGGCAACCAGCCACCCACTGGTTTGAGCTGGCAATCAACACTCTTGGAAATCCAGACCTGGATCTTTAGGCAAGGTCAAGAACTTGAGTTGATGGCTTTTCCCTTCCAAGAACCCTTGTCCCTAGTGCATTGTCCCACCCGTCCCCGAGCCTGGTGCTCTGCTCACAGGCTGGAAGTGCCCTTTGTGTTGCCCAAACCTGCATCCCTCGGTTGTGCCGTCCGTCTGTCCGTTTGTCCGTCCGGCAGTGCTGCCCCCTCGGCACTGTGCCCATGTGGCATCCGACACGGCGGGAATGGGACTGGCTGTTTGCTCCAAGTTGTGCTGTTTCCAGAAGGAAAATGTGTGTGTGTGTGGGGGTGTGTGTGTGTGTCAGTTCCCTGGAGACCACACGCCGTGTCCCGTGTCAGCCTCATCCTGGTCTTGTCTTGTTCTGTGCCCATCTCCCTCGCCTACAAATAAAGCATTTGTGAAAAGCCTGGAGTAGGAATTCCTGCTTTCCCTTTAGCTGTGAGGCTTGGGCTCCTTGGAGCAGCCTGTGGAGGAAGGGGGTTGATCCAGCTGTTCCTGCACCAGACCCAACCATTGGGTTTTTCTGGTGACTCATGGAAGCCTCTTGTCATCCAAAACACTCCCCCATCCCTTCCCTGCACCCCAGTGTGGGGAGGAGGGGGGAAATTAGCCACAGCTTTCACTTTTCCCCTCCTTCCTGTGACCAATGACTGCCATGTGTACAGAAACATCTGAAAGTAATGAACTGGAGCACTGGGGCTGGTGAGTAACCTGTGCTCTGTTCAGCCTTCTCTGCGTCCTGCAGTGCTTGTTCCTGACTGAAAAGCAGGAATTGGGAGAAACTGGAAGTCTTCCAGGCTGTTTTACATTCCGGCAGGTTTAACAGCCCCAAAGGGCTGCTGGAGCCTCTTCCCAGCTCTCCAGCTCCTGCTGGCCTGCCCAAATGCTCCCTGCAGCTCACCCCTATCCCTGTGTGCCTATGGAAGGGTTAATTCATGCTGGATGAACACAGCCAAGGAGTGATAAACGCGATTTCTGACCCCAAAGCAAGGAGAGCCTCGGCAGAGCTCTGCCTTCTGTTTCTATCCCCCTCCCCAATTTCTGTCCTTTCCTTCCAGCCGGGAAAGAGGCCAGGAGGTGATATGGTGATCTCCGTGGAAAGCTGGGTTTCCATCCTGGAGGGTTTGAATCTCATCCAAATGCCACCTAGATGAGTGTCTCATCATTGGGGTTTAGAGACAAGTTTAGGAGAAAAACGCTCTGGAGCGAGTGTTTCCTCTAAAGGAAGGGTTGCAGCAATCCCTTTCTGCCAATAGGAGGTTAACAGCAGTGGATGAAAGTGAAAAAAACCCCAATCGTTTATTCCCAGAGTGCCCGCACGGCACGGAAAAGGAAAATGAATAAATGCTAGATATTGACTTGTTTGACCTTAACACCACTGCCCCCCAACCCATCCCCGCCGGACAGAAGGAAAATGTGTGTGTGTGTGGCGAAACAAACCACAACAAAACAAAAACAAAACCAAAACAAACAAAAAAACCCAACAAAACAAAACAAAATCCCAGGAAAGGGTTTAAAAAAGCCCACACCGGCCGCAATGGGGTGGGGAGGGGAGAAAATGGCGGCGGCTCCTGTCCCGGGGAAGGGGGAACACAAGGGGGGCACAACACAAGGGGGGCCGCAGCAGCTCGGGCAAACAGAGGGAACCTGTGCGTTCCTGGCGGGTCTCCTCGTCACTGCAGACCAAGCCGCTGGATTTGGTGTCCTTTCTCCGGCTGGCTCGGCTGTACCGAGCTCCGGGGCCGGGCCGGGCCGGGCCGGGGCGGCCCCGCCCGTGCCGCCGGTCCCGGGCCGATGCTCCTCCCGCCGGCTCCGAGATCTTGGGCCAAAACCGAACCGAACAGCTCGGGAGGGAAAAAAAATAACGGCCGAAGGATTGCTCCCACCGTCTCCTAGGAAAGGGGAAAAAACCCGAACCCAGCCCTCTTGCCTAGGCTAACAAAGTCCAGGCTAGCTGAGCGGGCTGAGGGAGCACGGTCCGCACGGGGAGGCTTCGGGAAAGGCCGCGGAGAGCCCCGAGCTCCCTGGAGCTGCAGCACGCTGGGCTTGGAGCATGGGCCGGGAATGGGAAACCACAGCAGGCATTGCTGGGCTTGGAGCATGGGCCGGGAATGGGAAACCACAGCAGGCATTGCTGGGCTTGGAGCATGGGCCGGGAATGGGAAACCACAGCAGGCACGGCTGGGCACGGAGCAAGGGCTGGGAATGGGAAACCACAGCAGGCATTGCTGGGCACGGAGCAAGGACCGGGAACGGGAAACCACAGCAGGCACGGCTGGGCACGGAGGAAGGGCTGGGAATAGGAAACCACATCAGGCACGGCTGGGCACGGAGCAAGGGCCGGGAACGGGAAACCACAGCAGGCACGGCTGGGCACGGAGGAAGGGCTGGGAATAGGAAACCACAGCAGGCACCGCTGGGCACGGAGCAAGGGCTGGGAATAGGAAGCCTGCCGGGACGATGGGGCTGGCTGGGGCCGGGCAGCTGCCGTGCCAGCCCGGCCCTGCCTGCGCTCGGGCGGTCGCCCGGGAGGTGCCGGGCCCTGCCCGATCCCCGTGCAGATCCCGGCTCTCTGCTCTCGGCCTCCCAGTCGCGTCAGGGCTGCGGTCGGCGGGGAGAAAGGGAGCTTGTCTGCAGGCAGGCGGGGGGCCAGCACGGCTGGCAGGAGCTGCTTTCTCCCCAAGACTGGATTTTGGCATTCCAAAACGGATGGGAGCCGCAGGGACAGGGTTTGGCACCCCAGAACAGACTCCGGTTTATAAAAGAGTTTATTTCCACCCAGTTTGGCTGTGGTTGAGCAAGCGCCCCTCCCAATCACCCCCTGCTCCTCTGCTGCCCCTTCCCTCCCTCCCTCGCTCTGTCCCTGGAGTGATGCTGTGCCAGGGTGGCATTGCCACCTGCAGATGTCACATCTGTGTCCCACGGTGGCTCAGTCCTGTGGGTCAGCACTGCACGGCCGCCGGAACTCCTGCCCGTGCTCGTGGATCCACTTATTGGCCACTGGAACGGACAAGGACACGGACCCCTGTCTGTTCCCTTCCCTCTGCACCTTTCTCTAATCCTGTGCTGCTATTATCCCCTATTATCCAGGATATTTGTGCATTCCCAGCCCCTCTTGCCTCCCTGTCAGTGCAGCTGTCCCTCCAGCCCCATGCCACGCCAGGGTGACCCCTGGTAGCACCTCTCACCCCACTTGTCCCCAGCCAGGACAGGGCAGCCGGCGTGGAGGGTGTCCCCGTCACCATTCCCGTTCCTCCGCAGGTTCCACCAGAAAAGAGCCGCATTCTGCGGAGCAGAGACACGTTTGGTACCCTAAAACAGAGCTGGGATCCCCAAGACTGAATTTTGGCACCCCAAAACAGATTAGAGAGCCCGGGGCTGGAGTTTGGCATCAGGAGAGGCTTGACCACAACTCCCTGTGGGAGCTGAGATACAGAGGGCAGCACCCTCCCTTCCCTGCTCCCAGCAATTCCATATGAACCCTCACCTTGACCACGGGCACGCTGAAGTTGGCATAGATGAAAGCAGTGGAGCCTCCAGCCTCCACTGCACTCAGCTGGAAAAGCAGAAAAATAGGAGCCATGGATCCCCCCTTCCTTGTGATGCTCCTTTGCACAGGGAAACTGAGGCACAAAACCTCCCCTGGGCCCCAAGTCTGTTCCCTCAATTTGGCACGGCACAAGCTCCTGAATACTCTACAGACATTGGAATTCCCACACACTCCAGTGTTTTGGGGCTGCCCTCACCCATCCCATACCCTGAGGGCCAAGCCAGTGTCATCCCTGCACGCTTGGAAACGAGGGAGGACTCACGTAGATCATGATTGTGGCGATCCTGTTGCCCGACTTCATCCTGTACAGGGGGCTCTTCGTGGACTGCTCCAAAAGGGGAGGTGGGGACGGTCAGTCCTGCCCTGACACAGCTCAGCCCAGAGGCCCTCACACCCCAGCAGCTCTAAGCTGCCCCACAATGTTCCTCCCCAGAAAATCCTTCCTTCTCCCTTCTTTTTTTCTCCCTCCTTCCCTCCCTTCCCAGGAATACCCCAGGTACCCACCCAGGGATCACCATCCTGGGACCATCCGTGCCACCCCTGCCAGGGGCCATCCCAGGGTGCATCACGAGGAACATCTCAGGGAATAACCTAGGGATCACCAAGGGGCATCCCCAGGGACCGTTCGGGGTCTTCCCTTGGGCACCATCCCAGCAGCACCATGAGGAGCATCCCAGGGCCCATCTCCAGGAATATCTGAGGGACTACCCAAGAGTTCTCCTTCAGAAACATCTGAGGAATCACCCCCAAGGCCAATCCAGGGTCCATCCCCAGGAATATCCCAGGGACCGCCCCTGAGTCGTCCCCAGGAGCACCACAGGAGCCACCCTGGTTGTCACCCCTTGGTCCCCCACGGCCCAGCCTGGCAGCTCGCTGACCGTGGCGTGGTCGAAGTGTGGCTCGTAGTGGCCTCCCAAGCCGTAGTTGACCACCTGCAGGTGCTCGGCGTAGGGCGGCCGCAGGTCCAGGCCGGTGAGGGCGGCCATGCGCCGATCCAGCGCCCGCACCACGGGGTCGGCCGTGTCCTTCAGCCAGGCGCTGCGGGAGCACCCCAGTCAGCCCCGAGCTCACCTGCGGCTGGGCTTCACCCTCGGGGCACTGCTGCAGGAGCCAGGCCTCCCAGCGTGGCCTCGCCGCCACCTCAGAGGTGGCCACGGAGCCACGGTGGCTGGGGGACGAGGGAGGGGTGGCCACTACCTCTTGCTTATCCGGTACTCAGCTTTCTGCTGCTTCTCCCCGGAGGCGACCACGGATCTCTGCAGCTGAGGGACACATGGGGGACGCATGTCGCCACATGTGGGGACCATCCCACCAAGCAGGGGCTGTGGTGGGTTTGTACCAGCTGGTTCCCAAACATCCCACCCCGAGGTGTCTCACTGGAGTGAGGGAAGCAGTGGCAGCAGGTGCAGTCACCGAGTCAGGCCTGGTTGGGAAGTGGTTTAGGTCCATCTGTGGACCTGGTTTCTTCCAAAAGTCTTTTGAGGGGCTCACATGGAATTGGGGTCATCATCGCCGGGGTCTCATCTAATCCTAGAGTGGTTTGGGTTGGAAGGGGCCTTCCAAGATCATCCAGTTTCACCCCCTGCCATAGGCAGGGACACCTTCCACTAGACGAGGTTGCTCCAAGCCCTATCCCATCTGAACTCCCTGGAGGAGGCTTTAGCCTTAAAACCCCTCCTATCTCTGCCTCCACCCTGGATCATGATCTCCTGGGACACCCTGCTGCACGAAAGGGACATCCCTGGGGACGGGTATGGCTCACCCAGGGCCCTGCCAACCCCTTGATAGTCTCAGCCTCAGCATCAGTGATGAAATCGTGGTACAGAGCCACGTGGGGTCGGATCCGGACCATCTCCTTCTTGGCAGGCTGGAGGAGGAGGAAGGGGCTGCCGTTGGTCTCGTAGGAGCAGCCGAGGTGCAGGAGCTGCTCTGGGGCTGGCTGGGGAGGGAGAGGACCAAGGAGGGCATGAGGGGGGCACAGCGGTGCTGGGGGACCACGGCACCCCTGCCAGCCCCACCTGCCCCCTGGGGCGCTGGCACAGCTCCTCGTAGGCATCACGGCTCTGCAGGCAGGTGCTGTTGGGGCGCTGCAGGGGCCTGGCACTTGCCCCCGTCCCCATCTCCAGCAGCTTCTTGTACTTGGCCACGTTCCTCGACACCCTTTGGTTTCTGGGATCTGCTGGGGAGGTGGTGTCACCCAGAGTGCTGCACCCCATCAACCCCCTTCCCTGGCATCGGTCCCTGGAGAATTACCCCAGATGGGGGCAAGAAATGGGGTGAGGGAGGCTGTTGCCATGCAGAGGTGATGGGGACATCCCAAAATCTTTTCCCTCTTCCTGCTGCATCCAGGGTTGTCCCACATACCGTAGCGGAGAAACTCCCTGGAGAGGCTCAAGGCGTGAGAGATGTTTCCAGCCTGGATGGGGGAGTGGAGACCCCATCAGCATCCATCCTTCCGCCCATGGTTTGGCTCTACTGGACACTGGGGATGGGGAGGGGACTCGTGGCTGTACCATGAAGTAGGAGAAGGCCAGATGGTCCAGAGCATCCTCCAGGCTGCTCCGGTCCTCCGGGTTCCAGCTGCCATAGGAGAGGCGGAAGAGGCTGACAGCCTCCTCCAGCCAGGCAATGGAGTGGTAATAGTCACCTGTGTCATAGGCCACCTGTGGGGCAACACATCACCTGCACCTGCAGCTGGGCCATCCCATCCCATCCTATCCCATCCCATCCCATCCCATCCCATCCCATCCCATCTCATCCCATCCCATCCCATCCCATTGCATCCCATCCCATCGCATCCCATCCCATCCCATTGCATCCCATCNTCCCTGGGGACCCCACATCCTGCTCCTCCATTCATTCCGCTCTTCTACCCATTCACCCTTCCCCTCCATCTGTTCGCTTGTTCTTCCACACGTTCCACCCTTCCATCTATTCTCCTGCTCCTCCATCCTCTCCCCACCATCTCCTGGCTCTGCCTAGGTGACAGAGGGGACACGGGGCCGGGCATCCTCACGTACCCTGGGTGTTCCTGGTGGCCTCCTCGCTGTAGATGATGTTGGGCCAGTCCGAGTGCAGGCGCTTGATGAGGCTGAAGGCCAACAAGGGGTTGTCCACCGAGGCCTCGGGGTCCTGGTGCAGTGCCTGGACCTTCTCATAGAACCTACAAGGCACCCACGGGAGGACACTTGGGTGCTCCTCGGTGACACCACCCAGGTGAGGGCTGAGTCCCCCCAGTGCTGGGCAGCTTTGCCTCAGCGTCCACTTTGGCCAAGCCAGAGCTGAGGGATTGTCCGACCCAGCCCTGATGGGTCTGTGGGGATGGCCCATGCCTTGGGGATGCTGTGACCCAGATCCCCATGGGTGGGGGGCCATATCCCCCTCCTGGGGCACAGCTAGGGGAAGGGGAGCCTGAGCCACGTTCTCTCTCAGCTTCCCGTCCTCCCACCACCGTCTTACTTAGGGCCACCCCCAAAAATTGGGTGCGGCGGGGAAGGTGGGGATGGGCTAACCCCTCCTCGCAGCCAGGGAATCACCCACGCCTGGGGCCGGGGGCGGGATGGGCGGCTGGAGGGGAGCGGGTGCGGTTGGGGGTGCCGGTACCTGCGGAGGAGGCGCAGGCGGGAGCTCTCGTCCCGCAGGTAGGAGCGGAGCCGGCGGAGCAGGCGGCGCTCGGCGCCCAGCGCTCCCCGCACGCTCAGCATCGCAGAGAACGTCTCGGCCGGGGCGGGGGGCGGCAGCAGCGCCAGCAGCGCCCCCAGCACCCCCAGCGCCCCCAGTGCTCCCAGCGCCCCCAGTGCTCCAAGAACGCCCCGTGCCTCCAGTGCCCCAGCGCCCCCAGTCCCAGCGGCGCCCCCAAAACACCCCGAGCGCTCGCAGTGCTCCAAGTACCCACAGCGCCTCCAGTCCCAGCACCGGCAGCGCTCCCGGTCTCCCCAGTACCTCCAGCGCCCCGGCTCCCAGCACCCACAGTATCCCCAGTGCCCCCGGTGCTCCAAGTATCCCCAACACCCCCAGTACG
>VYZP01008256.1:0-21319 GCA_013400635.1 Hypocryptadius cinnamomeus | reverse complement strand
CAGTACCCAGATTCTCCCCGTGTACCCCCGACACCCCCACAGCCCGCTCCCCTACACCCCGCTGACCCCCCCAGTCGCAGTCCCAATCCCCCTGCACTCCCTACACCTCGCAAGCGCCGGCGCCCCCATCCCCTCCGTGCCGCGGCCCCCCGCACTCCCGGTCCCGCATTCCCGCATCCCGCATCCCCGCAGACCCCGCTCCTCCCGCCGCCGCCGCGCCGGGGCCGCCCCGCTCCGCCTCTTCCTGCAGCTCCCGGAGCCGGGGGGGCCGGATCAGGCGCTCGGCGGGCCGAGGAGGCGGGCGGGGATCCAGCTGTCGGGATCCCGGAGCCTGGCGCCGGCGGGCAGCAGGGGCGGTACCTGTGCAGGTGTGAGCCGGTGATGTGCTCCGCCTCCGGCGCTCCTGCGGGGCAGGTGGAATGCTGGAATACCGGGAGGAGACTGGCCGGTGGAGCCGCTGCTCTCCCCAGCAGGCGGGAGGGGAGCCGAGAGAGGGATGGAGGCTGGACCCTGCTTGGGATGCCAGGAGAGTCCTCTGCCGGGCTGCTGTGGCGAGGGAGGGCCGGAAAACCAGGAAGGTCCGTCTGGGGTTCCCTGAGGTGAGGCAGCCAAGCCCAACCAGCTCTACAAGATAAAAAAAGGAGTCATCCTCATCCTGTGGCACCTGGGGACGAGGTTTAGGTGACAAGACTGTGGTGGTGCCACGGGAATGCCAGGATTCTTCCAGCCTTGAGGATTTTGTGAACTGGGATTCCCTCCCCAGGCGTGAAACACCCCAGAGATGCTCCAGGACACGTCTGATGTCTGTTCTTCCCTTTTATTGAAAAAACAACCCAAAAAATCTCTTTTAAAAAATGCAAGTTTATAGAAGGGATGCATGGAACGGTTGATGCCAGAAGGGAACTGCAGGACAGACAGACACAGCTTGGAAAATCTTTTACACTTTCTGAGAAGCTTCGTGGCTGAGCACACAGTAGTAGCATATTTGATTCTCCCCCCCAACACATAAAAGGTTTTTATATAAAACAATCCTCCACCCCCACTCAGATAAATACAAAAATAAAGCAAACTTGTTTGCGAGGGGATGGTTGTTTCACAGAAGGGTTTTGTCCTGAACTCCTAGCAGAAATGGAAAGGTGGGATTGGTAAAGCCCCCTGGACACAGAGCCATGGGGTAAAGCACTGCCAGGTAAAGCAGAGGACGCTGGGGCAGCATTGGTGGTGTGTTTCCCCTCCTGAGGGTCCCCAAAATCCAATTTTGAGTCTGGAAGGCAGGCACAGACACCAAGCTTAGCCATGAGCTTCAACAAATCTTGGGTCCAAGATTAAAATTCCTGCTTATCCAAAATGGAATAGGACTTCAGGACAAAAACAGAGGCCATGATTCACTTTCTTTGCCATTTGACTTTATTGGTGTTATTTAGCAGGCTGCTGGGAGGCGGCTGGGCTCCAAAATCATTTTGTTTTCCTCTCCATGGCCAGGCTGTCGTGCAGCTTGGACACCTCTGGCTCGTAGGCCTCCATGACTAACGTCCCGTTGTTGTCGAAGAACTTGGCGATGGATTTGGTGAACTCGGCTTCCCTCTGCTGCTTGGTTTTCCCGCTGATGAACGTCAGCTTCAGGGTGTACTTGTCATCAAACCTGTGGGAGGGCAGACACACCTCAGAGCAGGGTCCCAGTGGGACAGAAACCCCCTCCTGTGTGAGGGGAAAAACCCCTCAGAGCAGGGTCCCAGTGGGACAGAAACCCCCTCCTGTCTGATGGGAAAACCCCCTCAGAGCAGGGTCCCAGTGGGATAGAAACCCCCTCCTGTCTGAGGAGAAAACCCCTGAGAGCAGGGTCTCAGTGGGATAGAAACCCCCTCCTGTCTGAGGAGAAACCCCTCAGAGCAGGGTCCCAGTGGGACAGAAACCCCCTCCTGTCTGATGGGAAACCCCTCAGAGCAGGGTCCCAGTGGGACAGAAACCCCCTCCTGTCTGAGGAGAAACCCCTCAGAGCAGGGTCCCAGTGGGACAGAAACCCCCTCCTGTCTGATGGGAAAACCCCTGGCTGGAGGCCCCCACCTGAGCACTCACAATTATCACAATTAAAGGCCTTTATACCCTGCATGAAAGAGAAGTGAAACATGAACACTGGGGGCAGAAAACCACTTGGGGCCGCTCCCATTGCTGGGCCAGGACATGGATTTTGGTGGAGCAGGATGGATTCAGAGGAACAGGCGGTATTTAGGGTGGTCTGTGGCGAGGGAGGCCGAGCCCGGGCTGCCGGAGCGAGCGGTACCGTTTGAGGCTGGAGGAGAGCTGCCAGACATCGTCGGGATCCATCCCGGCCGGGTCCTTCCTGTGGGCCACCAGGAAAATGCTCTTCTCTTTGTATGAGGTATAGATGGTCAGGATTCCCATCATCACAAAATATGTGCAGAGGAAGTTAAGGAAGTTAGGAAGGCGCAAGGAGGAGCACCAATCAGGCAGAGGAGTCGCTGGGATCCCCTCAGAGCTGTGCTTTAACCACCTCTCGTGACACCTTGATTGCAAACAGGATGTTTGGCTGATGCTTCATCAGCATGAGAAATTAACTAATACATTTAAACTTTAATAATTTATTATTCACTCCCTGGAAGTGTCCAAGGCCAGGATGGATGGGGCTTGGAGCAACCTGGTTTAGTGGAAGTGTCCCTGCCCATGGCAGGGGGTGGGAATGGATGAGCTGTAAGGCCCCTTCCCACCCAAACCAGTCTGGGATTCTCTGACATTTGCTGGGAAAACCTGAGAGTGAACAAGCCACAGAAGGAGTTGCTGGACATTCCTCCAAGCACAGACCAAGCAATTCCTCTTTCCCACTTTTGGAATTAAGTAATTTCAAGTGCTGCAAGAAAAGTCACCCATTTGTTCTGAAAGCCACCCAGAACAGCCAGGAACAGCGAAATTCCTTGGGATCACAGAATTGTTTAGGTTGGAAAATGTCTCTGAGACCATTGAGTCCAACCATTCCCCCAGTCCGCCATTCCTCCAGCCAAGGCCACCACAACTCCTTTGCACTGCTGAGCCTCATGCAGTGAGCTGTGGCGTGGATCCAGCCTGTCCACATCCCTCTGCACAGAGCTGCTGGCAAGAATTCCCTCTTTCCCCTCCCAGCATCTGACCTGTGGCATCAGGGAACAGCAAACGTGTCTGGAGCCAGACTGTGGAGAGAATAAAAAAAAAGGATGTGCCTCAGATCACCCAAATTTCGGGGCATTACACCCAGACAGGCAGGAACTTTGTTGTCACATGAAAACTGTCTGATTGCCAGCTGATCTCCACACGGCAGGAAGCGTAATTCCCGCAGGCCTGAAAATGGGAACACCCAGAAGGGTTTCGTTCCTGTGGAAAACCAAACCCCTGTGGTGTAACCACGACAGGATCTGTGAAGGATATGAGACAACACAAAAGGCAAGGACCGGTTTGGATTCAGGAAAAGGGTGCAGGTAATCCCAAATCAAAGCCACGATGGCAAAGAGACAAGAGACTGTGCAGATGATGAGGCGCCCGTCGATCAGACGGAAGTTCTCCACGTATTTGTACTTCTCCAGGAGCACCTGTGGGAGAAACAGGCAGCCGAGTCCAGGGCGAGCTTTCCAGGGATTTGACACGCTGCTTTGAAGGGAGCAGCCCCAGGGGCACGGGTCAACTGAGCAGAAGGTTTGTGGGAGTGAGTGTCTGCATCAGGCAGCACAAACAGGCGGGAATCACAAGGGATGCCATCAGACCCGGCAGGGCTGCGGGACAACCAACCCCCAAAGAGCAGGAAAGGGAATCACTGAGCTTCCCAGGAGGGAGAACCCCGCAGCAGAGGGAGAACCCACCTTTTTGGCAGAGTCGTCCAAGGAATTTTTCACAGCTGAACCATCCCATTTGTCGATTTTTACTGGCTTGTCATCAATCTTCCACTGCAATGGAAAGTGTGGAGTGAGGGCAATTCCATCCCAGCGACAGGGGGCAAACCAGAAAGCAAAGCTGTTTGGGAAAACCTGGCTGGACAGAGGGAATCTGCACCCAAAAGCTGCCTGAGCAGTTCCTGGCGGGTTTCAGCCTCTACACCTCGTCACAGGTTGGATGTGGCTCTGGCAGCAGGTTTAGTTTTGCTTCCTCATTTGCTGCTCCTGCTGCCATCCCCAGGAAGGGACAGCTGGGCTGGATTCCTGCCTCTGGATGTGCTCCTGCTTTCCAGCCACACTGCTCCACACGGACTCTTGGGGAGGAAAATTTTGAGAACCCCCAGGAGTCTTGGTATAAGGGGAGAATTAAAAGGCACAAACAGGAAATGTAATTTAAAACCATTCTCTGGAACAAAAGCAAAGGACTCTGTCACTCTTCACATTTATTCACATCTTCTGCAGGAGTGGGTCCCTCCCCAGTAACAATTCCCAGCTTTTCCAAGGGGCCCACCTTCCCCTGAACTACATTATTGTTTGGTGACACATCAGTCCCAGCCCTGAGTATCCTAAGTCAGCCCTTATTTCAAACAGGTCAGTGACAGGAGCTGGAATCCTGGCTGCCAGCAGCGCAATCCTCAATTTCACTCGTGTCATTTTCCTGCTCTGCAAGCTCCCAAGCTGGATTGATTAAGTGCCAGCCCAAAGAGCTCCCTTCCCTCCTCTGGAAGGAGCAAAACCACTTTAAAACACGATGTCAAACTCGATCTGCCTGCCCTGCAGCCGCACAGGGAAAAGCCCCGTTATCCCCCAGGCCCGGCACGTGGGAATTCCGAGGCACACACTGAATGTCACTGCGGTCCACGAGGCTTACAAGGCACAAAAGCAACAGCCAGAAGGACCTAAAAATCACTGAGAACTGGGACAGAGCTCACACATCGGTGTATGGCACCAAATATTTCAGGTGGCTGCTTCTGAAGCATTTTCTTCCAGGGTTAATTAGCACACACGTTAAGTGGGAGCCTTTTCGTAAGAGAATAGGGTCGGATTCTTTCCACTATTTATTTTTGCTTATACGAGCATCTACAGCAGTTGGAGGGGGACAACCAGGGGTGAAGGGAGGATGCTGGGGGAGGATTCTCAGGGATGGGGATGCTCAGGGATGAGGGGGAATTCTCAGGGATGAGGGGGAATGCTCAGGGATGGGGATGCTCAAGGATGGGGATGCTCAGGGATGAGGGGACATTCTCAGGGATGGGGATTCTCAGAGCTGAGAGAGCATTCTCAGGACTGAGGGGAGATTCTCAGGGATGGGGATGCTCAGGGCTTAGGGGGAATTCTGAGGGATGAGGGGGAATGCTCAGGGCTGAGGAAGCTCAGGGCTGAGGGGGGATGCTCAGGGCTGAGGGGGGATGCTCAGAGATGAGGGGGAATGCCCAGGGATGGGGATGCCCAGGGCTGAGGGNAGGTTAGTGGTGGCCTTGCAGCGCTGCATCGATGACCTTGGAGGCCTTTCCCAGCCCTAACTATTCCATGGTTCTATGATCTCCAACACGATACAGCAGCCCTGTTGTGTGGCTGAGCCACGTGAGGAGGATGCTGCTTATTCCCTCTTAATCAGACCCTTCATGTATAGCTGCCATGACAAGGAACTCCGTTTTCCATCTGCTAAGCTAGATGGCCATTGGGGCTGATCCAATTTAGCTGCTTCGCTGCAGGATATCAGTTTTATATTAAAAGAATCAACCACAGCCCCAGGCCGGTCTCCGGGCAGATGCATCTCCCTGCAGTGAGAGCACACGATGGGTCTCCCTCCACCTGCCTTTGCTCGAGCCTGTTACCAATGAGCCTCTCTGTACCTCTGCTCCCTTTGGCAGGAATCAGCTCTGGCTTGTTGCCCTGGCTGTGCCAAGCCATTCCCGGAGGAAGCCACATGCTGTCCTCAGTGCCTGTGAGAGCAGAGGGGTGGGAGCGCAGCAGGCACCTGGAGCAGCCTCTGGCAGCGCTCCCGGGCACACGGAGGTGCCAGCGGAGCTGGAAGTGCAGGAAGCACAGCTTGAGCATGTCCTGCTGCAGATGGCAGGGATCCGGACAGGAGGGGCGAGCGGCACCTGCCTCTCCCTGCCCACACGGAAGGCACGGGCTCAGCTCTGCCAGGGTGCCACACAGACCCTGCTGGGCCCCCTGGCACCTACAGCTGGATTAGCCCCAGCCCAAACCCAGCTGCTGGGAGATCAGCCTCGGATTAAAATGGGTTTGTCCCCAGAGGAAGCGGAACTCGGGTCTCTGAGCTTTTCCAACCAAACGATTTTGTGATTCCACAATTACTCCACAACCTCCTTTGGATGGAGGCCAGCGTCACCTGTCTGGGACAAGCAGCGGCAGGATCCTGCTTGTTCCCAAGCACAGCAAGAAGCAGGGAGTTTCACTGTCAGAATCTGGTTTTATTCTGTTTGAACCTCGGCATTTGCCCTGCAGTTCAAGTCCCGGTTGCCGTTAAAACAAACACTGTTATTTGTACACATTTGTTGGCGTATTTCTGGTTGGTGACAAGTGTTTCACAAGCAGGGTTTACTCTGTTTCAAACAACAGAAGCCACAACATGACAGACGCCTGCATGTCACTCCACTCACACGCTTCACGCATGCACGCCGGCGGTCCCTTGGTGCCTCGTGGCGGTGTGACACCTTCGGGTGACGCCGCGGGGGCTCGGCGCGGCCCAGGGGACCCTCGGAGCCCGCAGCCAGCCGGAGCTCTGCCGGCCGGCGAGAGCACGAAAGCACAAGGACGGCTCAAAGCGTGGGCACGCGGGCTGGCGCTCAGCTCCCCAGCAGGTCCCGTTTGCATAGCGCGGAGCTGGCCGGGGCGCGTGGCGGAGTTTGCGCTGCCGGGCGCGGGGGGCACGCGGGGATCAGCCCGGCTCCGCGCTGCTGACGGCCCACGGGCTCCACCGCGGACACGGGTGGGCTCTGTCTCGTGTCCCCCAGCCAGGCTCTCCCGGAACGCTTCCCCTCGGGTGCGGGACGAGCTCTTTGCCAGCCTTCGAGGGGCCCAGGCGGAGCCCTGCCCTCGCAGCATTGCTAAAGGCTTGTTTTCTAAAATCTGTGAGAGTCTTTAAGGCTTTGATCTCCCCCTTTGCTTTCACTGAGAAAATACAAAGAAGCGCTTGTTCAAGCTACACTTCATGACTACTGTGCACTGCATGTACAATAGCATTGGAAGAGAAATACTGACAATATAGAACAACGTCATACAATCACCTGGCATGATCCCTTTTGGCACTTTTCCTTCATTTATCCCATCTCGCTGACTCCGAACACGGACCTTCCTGTACGGCTTTTCCCGGGCAGAGAGCTCCAGAGGGTCGGAAAGCAACTTTCTGGGAGTCGGTGGCATCTTTGGCAGACACAGTCCTTCTGTCAGGGAACCAACCCCAGCCCCTGCGGATGAGACATTTTGGGAGGACACTCCCACGCCCGTGCTGTCCCACAGCCAGCAAGGAATGCCTTCATCCCGGAGGGAAGGCAGCTGAGGGTTACAAAGGACTTTCAGAGAAGTGTGAATAAATACTTGGTTGAATCTCATGCTGCATCCACCGTTCAGCAGGAGGTATTTTCCTTCTCAGCTGGCATGACTTCTGGCAAAGGTGGTGTCATTCCTGACCTTTACAGGGGAGAGGCTGGGTGCTCCTGCTCTTTTGAATGTAATTATTTACAATTTTTGTTGTTTTTTGCAAGCTTACACAAACGTGGAGAGTGTTAAATTAATAAAACATTCATCCTGGCTTTGCATGGCCGCAACCCTTCCATGACACGACTGCGATTCCACATCCAAAGGTCCCCTTGCACGCAGATGCCATGGCCTGTGCGTGATGCCTGGGGAGTTGGGATCTCTGTTTTGGGGGCAGCCGGGAGCACGAGGGGTCCCATGAAGCTTTTTTTGGCTGGGGACAGGCTCCAGCCCAGGCACTGCCTCCTACACTTCTGCCCGGCTTGGATTTGGGATCAGGAAATTAACGCACGAACCCCCAAATATTTTTAAAATCTTTTCAAAAGAAGATATTTAAGACACTGGCATAGTGCATCGGGCTGTGAAATCTGTTTTAAGAGGGGAAAGAAAAGATACATTCAGCGTGTAAATCGATTTTTTTGTGGTGTAAGCAGCCCAGGCCCAGCTGAACCCCCACAAACACCACGAGAGAAAAGGAAACTGTTTAGGGAAGTCTGTTTGGGGCTCCAGGGATGAGCCTCAGAAAAGGAGGCCTGTAAAAATAATACTAAATCTAAATGCACCTGGGAAGTGCATAGTGTAGCTCAAAATGTTGGGAAAACCAGCACGGATTCCGAGTTAAAGCTGCGGTTTTCCCTCCTGAGCTCCGAGGGCACATCCAGGCCATCACTACTTCTCTCTGTGCTGTTCTTTTGGGTCCAGCCAAGGCTCTAATTCCTTAATTTCCTTCTAATTCACAGCTGGACAGAGGAGCAGGTTTTGGTTTGGGTCCAAAGCGGCTGCTTCAAGCAGCACCTGCCGAGGCTGCGGCGCAGGAGAGGGCCCAGAGTGCCAGGAAGGCAGAGCAGGCCAGGCGTCACCAGCCCCAGGTACAACCTGAACCATCCAGTAGTTTGTGTGGCAAGGAGATACAGAGATAGAGATATATATTATGGAACCATTGCTATAAGATTTCTCAAAACAAAAGTGTCGATCTGTTGAAATATAGTATTTAAAATATATAAATTTTACCCAATAAAATATAAGATTTCTTTTTTCTATTTTTTTTCCTGCTTTTTTTGTTTTTTTTAAATCCAGTTCAATTAGGGAAAAAAAAAAAGCCTGCCAGGGTCCTTGCAGTGAAAAAGAAAACCAGTTCCTGTTTTCTTTTTGACTGTTTAAGATGGAGGGAGGAAATTCAACCATTTTCAGATAGAGGAAATTGGGCAATGCAGTTAGACCAGATCTGTCTGTTTATGTGCACTGGCTGCCCTCCCTTCACAGGATCCATAGGGAAGTTCACCCCTGCACTGTGCTCATCCCAAGAACACCCCTGCCACCTGGCACACGGGGGGGCAGGACAGGTAAAGCCACAACCCCTGCCCCACACAATTGTCCCCACGGGCCTCGAGGGTCCCTGTGAATACTCTGCAAGGCAGCTGCCACGGACTGAGCTGGAAGGGTACTTTTTGAGCTACGTTACTGGAAATAATCCATGAAATTAATCCATGGAAGAGGGTTAGAAACACTCAGAGGGTGGCCTGCCACATCTGGGCAGAGAACACACGCTCCACCAAGCCCAGGCTCTGAGCCAGCTCTGCTCCAGGCAGCCTCATGCCTGGAAGTTTTTACTGCATCACTCACCTGAGCTTTCTTAGTGGTTTGAGCTGAAGCCAGGAAGCTGGAGCAGGGGCAGGGCAGCCCTTGGGACAGCTGGGCTCCCATCCTGTCAGCTGCCTGGAGAGCACAGCAATGCCTGGATCTCTCGGGATGCTCCTCTGGGACATGCAGAGGACAGCTCTTAACTGAGCAAGGGACGTGGCAGCTGGGAGGACGTCCTTCCAGAAACTGCCTGGACAGTGTTTCCCTTTCTTCAATACTACAGGGAAGAACAGGAAACCCTGCTGGTTTGGAAAAGACATGGACTGGGAGAAACACTCCCTGGGTCCCGGTGCTCAGTGTGCGGCTCCAGCTGCACCACCTGAGCTCTCTCTCCTGACAGGAACATCAAATTACAAACCCCCATCAGGTTTTTCAGTAAAATCCTTATTTTAGGTCTTCCTTTTCACTGCATTGGCTTTCTGCTTCAAGAAAGTGACGAATGATCTGTACTGCTGCTGCAGACAGTGAGATACATTCATTTGGAAGTACTACAGGGGGCTTTGTCTGGGACTCCCCAGGAGAAAGAAATACAGATCATGGATAAGAGGCTGACCCCACAACCAGATGCAGCCTGAGGGAGAAAATGGGGAAGGCAGAGAGGAGAAGACTCTCAGACAATTTCTATGAGCAGAGCTCATATTTCTCTTGGCTGGGGATGGTCCTCATACCCCACGTTCACAACCCTCCTAGCTGGGGATCCCAGGTGTGCCCAACTGCCTGTGGAGGCCTTGCAGTGTATTCACAGGGACAACAGACAATTCCTTCAGACCAACGGACCAGAGAGGACCGGAGGGTTTTTTTTTCATTCTCTCTTTTTTTTTAAAAATCTGAAAGGACGCTGGCTTCTCTCTGAACTGGACCTAGAAATGTCTTACCACCGTAACGAAAAAACAAATGCGTGGGTGAAGTAGGGCAAAAAATAGTTTTCCTATAAGATAATCTGATAAACCTCATCGTCCTCTAGAAAGGCAACATCGTCCAGCAGTGCTACTTGGCACCCAGAGTGCTCTTGGACCGCAGCAGATACCGATCCACACGGACTTTCCGCCTATCCACTGTCCTGTTCTCGCTGTCGAAAATCCGCTGCAGGTGCAGGGCCAGCCTCCTGTCCTCCTCCTCTTGCTGGAGCTTCTGCTCCATGTCCCGAACCTCCGGAGGCAGGCCCACCTCCCCTGCCGCGTGCCTCAGTCTTTTGACGGAGCCGTTGTGCTCCAGGTGCTTTGTTTTGCAGCGTCTCTTCCGGCCCCGCCGCAGCAGCGGCGGCTGCTCCCCGATGATGTTCTCCACGGAGTTGCAGGTGCTGTTCTGGACGTTGATCAGCTCACTGTTGTTCAGGTATTTCAGCTGCTTTTTCCCCGATGGCTTGATGGGGACTCCGAGCGTGCTGTTGTCAGGCAGCGACGCGCTGATGCCCATGAGTCTCCTGCTCAGCACTTTTGGGCCCAGGCTGAGACAGGATTTGTCCATGAATGCATTCACTTTTAGGTCAGGGACTTCAGCCACTCGTGTGTTTAGGGAGGTTACACTTGATCTCACATCTGGTTCAGCAGCACCGTCATCAGTGGTTAAGGCCTGTGAACCCCTGTTCTTCTCACTCCCCCTCCCCAGCTTCACTTCACTGACAGAAGGGAAGAAATCCAGCTCAGGGCGAGGCTCTCCCGTTGTGTCAGGTGGAAGGCGATCCTCCTGCGCTTGTGGCTGCTCTTTAGCGCAACTGCCGGAGTTGGTGATGTCAGGAACCACAACGTCTTCCCCAGGCTCCGAAGCCGAGGACGTAAGCGTTGCTTTAGAGAGAGTCTTTTTGATCTGACGCTCCTGAAATATCTGCTCCCATTTTTTCAGTATTCTAGGACTGGCCTCATAGGTGGTCGGCTTCTGCAGGCTCCGGTTCAGGTTTCTGGGGGTGGATTTGATGATGAGGGGGCTCAGCACTCTGCCGTCGGGAAGCCTCTTTGGGGGGGTGCACGGGGAGCAGACGATGGGCTTGAAGTGGTTGAGCTCCTCGGAGATGCTGTCGTTGCTCTCGGGGCTGATGGAGCGCTCCGGCCGGTGCAGGGCCGACAGGGAGGACACGGCGCCGAGCAGCAGGCGCCGCTCGGCCGTCAGCTCCGGGGCGGACAGGCAGCGGTGGTTCTGCGCGCACGACAGCACCCCCAGCAGCGGCGGCGAGGCGCCCGGCACGGGCAGCACCTGCAAGGCAAGGCAGCACAGCTGGGAACGGCGCTGGCCGGGAGAGCCAGGGAATGGCTGGCTACTGGGCATGGCTGTCCCTGACAGCCTCTGCTGCTCACAGCACCTTCCACAGACAAGGGGGGACACGAGCAGCGGACTCCGGAGCCCAGCACATTCAAGGTGTCAAATTTATTTCAGTCTAAGAGCTGCTCTTGCCACTCTGATGGCAAAATCATACAGGATGGTTTGGGTGAGCAGTGACTTTAAAGGCCATCTCCTTCCCACCCAAACCATTCTATGATCCTATGAAGACCAGGCCTTTGCATCTTCTATAATATGGAAGTGCCAATGTACCCTGATGTCAGGAAAGCAAGGAGTTTTTCTCTGTTTAAACAGCTTTGGAGAGAAAGGGAAAGGAAAAGAGGGTTTTCCTAAACTTCTAGAAGATTTTTTTTTGCCTGGCTGGGGATTCAGCCTTGAAAAGAAAATGAATCACAAAACAAAAGCCTGACGAGAAACCCTTTCAACTTGCAATTAGCCTTCAATGCTACACAAGAACCCTGACACCTGTCTGCTTTTCTGTTTAGTAATTCCTAACCCAGCAGGTTTTATTGGGAGCCACAAGGAGGTGATTGGCCCCACAGCGATAACAGGGCCACAAAGCCCATATTTTATATCTCCAGATTACTGGTGCTGTGTAAGCTCAGATAAGAACATTTACACACAGGAACCTGTCTCCACATGCTGCCTGTACCTTTGCTTTGGTGGCTGGGGCTGACCTCTGCCTGCTCTTGGATCTCTCCTGAATGGTGTCGTTGCAGCTCCGACTCCTCTCCACCTTGGAGGTTAAATTCCTGAAAAGCAGATGGGTGAGAACAGGAACCTTGGGAACAACCAGCTCAACAGCCCTGGCAGCTGCTACCTGTGGGAGAGGCATCAGCCTTGGCAGCACCTGGCTGGCAGAGGTACTTCCCGTGCCCTCGGGGCAAAGGGATCCAGGAAGTCTGGATTTGCAGCAGAGTCCTGCTCTGCGCTCAGGGGCTCCTCATGAAACACGGACACCTCTGCCCATGGCCCACGATGAACTGAGGTCAGTGCTGAGGAGGAAGCTGGGGAAACCCCTCTGCTTCTCACCTGGAACACACCTGGTTATTCAGCTGCTTCCACTGCCTCAAGCATCAGCCTTCCAGGGAGTTTGGGGCTGATGCTATCCCTTCAGATCTGTGCTGCAGAAGGGAACCAGCACTCTTGAGCTCATCCTACAGAATTTTGATTTCTGACTAACGGTTTAAATCTACAGGCAATTATTTTCCTCCTTCATGGGATGAACCATAACTTCCTTAACTTCCAGGTAGGAAATAATCAGACAGACACCACGTTCTACCAATGAGTCTGCTCTAAAATTCCAGGAAAAAATTCACTTATTTTAGATTGGAACCACCATTTGAATTGGAGCATGTTGGGTGTGTTTACATCTTTAAAGGACATGAAATAAGGTCTCAGCATCTTACCCTGAAAGGAAAGCAAAGGAGTAAGCACTGGTCTTGGAAACAAAAGCTGAGCGATGTGTTTGCTTGCCCTGGAATGGTTCTTCATTCTCGGAGTCCGAGAGACGTTCAGGAAACTGAAGTCAATCAAGGAACAGTTAGCTGACATGTACAACAAAAAGAATAACTTGGAAAACAAAGCTCTTTCTTGCAAAAGTGTTGAAGATCCCCACATCTCCCATTTCTGACTATACTGAGAGGACATAAGGCATAAAAAATACAAAAATAAGCACATAGTTCCTATACATAGCTGTTAGTCACCAAATAAAGGTAATTTATTGATCAAGAAAATGTGGGAAAATTCTACAATAGAGGTTACTACAGGGTGTTGGTTACTCAGCCCCCATAGGTCAGCCCATCATCAAATGAAAATTTTAAGAGCATTTCCTGCACAGCCTCCCAAATGAAATGGGAAACAGGCAGAAGTCAGCATGAAGAATGTGTTGAACTTCAGTTGTACAACTTCACTGCAGAAGATTCATGGAGAAATATCCATGGGAATGCATGCAAGCCTGAAGACCAAGGACATCCCCAAAGCTGTGGGGATCTGCTGTGCTAGGAAGAGTCACACAGCAGAGGGTAAAAAGGGGGACAGAAACCTCTAGAAGAACATCTGCAGTCAAAATAGACCCTGGAATACAGTTCTCATTAACAAGGATTTTCAAAATCTGCCAGCTCATAGCCTTCATAAACTATTGAACCTCAATCAAGGAATCCTGGAAAGCCAAAGAATGAAAATTTTGATATGTGGACAGGAAGGAGAAGCATGAGCTCACTTACACAGTCTTGGTTCCCTTTCAGCACTACAGATTCATCTTTTTTCTGCTGTTCCTCCATTTTTCTTTTCCCCACGTCCATGTCATCTAGGATGAACTTGTGAATCAGATCTTCAGATGTCTTTTCTTCTTGTAGTTTCTCTTCTCTCAGCTGGAAATAAGGACAAGAGAGGTAGAGTACTTATAATTTGAAGTCCCACACTTACAGACTGGAAAGATCAAGAGTTTGGTCACATAATTTAATTTTGTGCCTTCATTTCTCTACTCCAGGGTAGAGGCACTGCTTCTCTCTCACAATAATGTGAAGATTGGTTTGCTTCTATACCACATTTGTGTTTTATACACAAGTATCATGGACTTTATCTTCTTTGCAAAACAACAAAGGCACCGTGAGGCCCAGGGCTGGACAAAGCCTTCTCTGCCACTGTATTTTCTAAAATAGAGAGACAAAACCTTTTCTCTACTTGTAGGTGATACATTACATATAAAAATGTGCAACACCAGTTTCAAGCAAGCTGTGATATTTCAGTTTTAGCCTCCCAATGGCCTGACACGCAGCACACACAATTTGGCAGACACACAAGCAGCAGATCTAAAATAAAAGGTGAGATGCAGCAATTCCCATGTTGAAAGCCACACGAGAGATGAAATTCCATTGTTTCACCAATGTGTTGGGATGGAGGGGATCCAGAGAGGCCACCTTTCCCCTGACAGCTGACCCCAGGCTCAAAGCTTGAATGCAGCTTCAATCAGGGAATGCCAGGATCTGGGACACAAGGTACCTGGACTCTGATGGGCAGCCTGTCCTGCTGCACTATTCTCCTCACCTAAGGAATCAAACTCCCCTTTTCTGCCAGGTTGGTTTTTTTCTTTTTTTTTTTTTCAGACTTGCTGTCAAAACCAACAAGACCCCTTTTCTCCTCCTTTCTACTACCTCTTCCTGATGATCTGGCTTGGCAGAACACGCTGTAGATAATTCCATCTGATTGTCCCTGCCCAGGGTAACCAGGTTCTCCCTCCATCACCCAGCCATTCTCCCAGATTGTGCCCTGCCTCTTCCTCAGCTTAGACACAGCCCAGGAACAGTCTACATCTCTCTGTACATAGAACAGATCCTCCCTCCCTCCCTCCTCCATCCACCCTCCATGCAGAAGTTATCCAGACCTTTGACTGACACCTCTTTGTCCTGCTCATGAACCACAGCACCAGGAATTCACATCCCTGGGCTTTTCCTCATATTTTGGCACAGGCATCTCAGGTGCTTAAGAAGCTCCCTAACTCAAAAGGGCAGCAACAACTTCTTCCAAAAATATTTAGTGTTTTTCTTCCCTGCTGGAGGAGGGGAAACCCTCAGAAGTATGGACATAAGGATGACAAAGAAAACAGAGTTCACGAGGCATTACAGGAAAAGCACATTGTGATTTTCAAATTGGCAAAGACCCAAATCCTACCGAATCCAAGCCCCCAGAGATAAGGAAGAGAGAAACAAGGAGGAAAACAAGGAAGAAAAAAGGCAGAAACCAGGAAAAACTCCACTGTTTGGCTGATTGTGGGTGTTCAGCAAATATTTTCAAAGACCGGTTTGACTCCTTGCTTAGAGTTGTTTTAAGATGTATCTTTAAATTCCTCATCTATTAATAATCTCAAGCAATAACTACAACAGTGTCTGACTAACATGATTGTGACCACATGATGCAGACATGATGAATAGTCTGCTCTAAGTCAACAGTATTTCTGCCTTTTTTGAAGCATCTGAAAAACAAATTCACACCAAGATTTATCACAAATATCGGGGTTTTTTTTGGCTGGCTGAAATACCACCCAGCACTTGTGTCCCTCCTATATTTCTCATGTGGAAGAAAGTTATATGGAAAAATTCAATTTTCTGGCTAAATTATAAAATCGAAAGACACAAGAATATGTAACAACACACAGGAATATTTAAGGATTTTGGGGAAATCCATGGCACAATTAGTGTGGGGTGACAACCCAAGCTTTGCTGATAGTGAAGTCAAAAAGGCAACAACAGGATCCTAATCCTAATTAATAGAATACAAAAAAGAATTTAGGTCCAGAATTAAGACTGCAAGCAAAATCAAACTCTAATGATAAAATCTGTACTAATTTCAAAAATAATAATCTGAAGTAGCCTTAATGTAAATTGTCTGCCAGAGGATTTCCTTCCAGACATGGCAATGCTGTGCTGAGACAGGAGGACAATAAACTGAAACAATGTAGTGTGAAACATGTACCCCGGGAGAAGGAGCTCCTGCTATCTGAGCAGCATCTCTGAAACACTGGATGCAGGACCAGCAGCTGCTGTGAATAGCACAGTTGTCAGAAAATGCATTTTAGTCCTTTTGGATACTGCAGCTGCAGGGGGGAAAAAATGCTGCACAAGCAATCGACAATTGCTCACTCAGGACCACCATTCCTGACACTAACATTAAATTCCAAAAGGTTGGCAAACTCACGTTTGGTATCCTCTCTTCCCCGCAGGAACTGTCCAGGTCTGCCCTCCCGGAGCCTGCTCCGTCTGCCCTGGCTCTGGGAGGCTGCATGTCAGCACATGCCTCAGGTAGGAGTTTCCCTCCCACTCCGTGTGCTCACAAGCAACAGACTGGCTTGTGATAGACAGAAAGACAGCTGGACAGGATGAGTTAGGGTTTGAGTGCACAGAAATGACAGCCTCCTCTGGAAAAACATAAAATGCAAGAGCACCAAGGGCACAAAAGAGGAAAACCCAATCTTGCTGTCCTGCACAGACAGCAAAGATCTATCTCACTCTGAAAGCCGGCTGAGCAAATTAAGCTATGAGATAATCTACGTCAAATAAAATCTCTTCAGTGCATAATTGTGGTACCACTTTGTTTTCAACTGCAAAAAGCGTGAAAGCGGGTCCAGAGTTCAGATATGTAAAACAACTCACAGCTGGGAGATATAAAAAGGTTTGGAAATGCTCCTGTCCCTTCCTCAGCAGGAAAGCTCAGGTTATCCCCATTCCACAGGCAGGCCAGCTGGGATGAAACCCCATGTCTTGAGACAGGGAAGAAACCAAATCATACACAAGCTTAGATTCCCAAACCTGAGTTCCTGTCTCCTCCCTGATTCAGAAGTTCAGCGACACCAAGAAACTCTTGATAAGTAGCAACAGTGACAATTTTCAGATCAGCTTCCCTACAACTTCCTGACAGGAGGGAAGAGCCAGGTGAGTGTCAAGTCTCTCATCCCAGGTAACAAGTGACAGGACAAGAAGGAAGCTTAGGTTGGATACCAGGGTAAATTCCTTCCCTAAAAAGAACAGCCAGTCATTGGCACAGCCCCCAGGGCAGCGGTGGAGTCCCCATTCCTGCAGGGATTTAAAAGCCATGTGGATGTGGCATGAGGGGACATGGGATAGTGGCAGCCTTGGCAGTGCTGGGGGAACAGCTGGACTCCATCTCAGAGGGCTTTTCCCATCCAAACGACTCTGTGATTCTATTCTGATTCTGTGAATAAGGAAACGGTGTGACTGCATCATCAGTTGTCATTTTACCAGCCTAATCTCACTGCCATTTCCCCTTAGATGATGATTCACAGAACCTCCTCCCACACGGCTCTCTCAGCTGAGCTTCACAAAAGCCAAGCTGAAGCTGGCAGGGGGAAGAAACCCATCTCCCATGTGGCAGGGGGCAAGAAGAGGAAGGCAGCAGGCTGAACAAGATAAAAACATGCCCAAATGCTAGAAATATGGTAAAGCATTTCCTTCAGACTGGAAGGGAAGGGAGAAGGACTGGCACTGGACTGCACGTGGTATCTTTCTGCTGAAGTCAAGCTGTAAAAACCTTTTCAGCTGCAGCCTCACCGTGCTGCAAACGTGCTTCCTTAAATTTGATAGAGGATTTTTGCTGAAAATGCCACAAGTCCCACGACTTTGCACACAAAGTGTCCCTGCCTTCCTGGCAAGGCACCTCAGCTGGAGAAGAGTTTGCAATTCCTATGATCAGTTAATGGAACAGTCAGCCAGAGCTACCTTAGCAACCTGCAGTGACAGTGCCCATCAGTGTCACTGCTAATTCCACACGGAGAAGCAGGAGGCAAGACCCTTCCAGGCTTTTTGACTGTCTCCTCACACATATGTGTTTCCCAGACTAGTTATCTACCTGAAATAGCACCTATTTTCCTACTCAGACAAGGCTGGTTTTCTAACTCAATCAGCATCCCAGCCCTTTTGAAACTTGTTGAGATCTACAAGTGAAAACCCAAAGAAAATTCTTCAACAATGAAAAACCCCTCAGGTTCCTTTAACCCAGCAGGTAAAATAATCAGTGAGGGGTTGGACCCATCTCAAGGAAAAACAAGATCACAAAGATCAAAAATCTAAAAAAATATTTTCATGGACTTTAATTCCAAACCAGCTGAAAAGCCTTTATTCTTTTTTTTTTCTTTCTTTTTTTTTTTTTTCTTTAAATGACATTTTATTCTTGGCTAAAAATAAATAGAAAGCTCTAGTTTGGAACAGTTTGTTTTTGAGGAGAAGTATGTTAGAAGGAGATGCCTGATGCTGCAAAAGCCTTTATGGAATTACATCCACAACCAGTCAGTCCAAAGAAGGTACATTTCCATGTTCTGGAAGGCAGACTAAGACAGCAAAATTTGGCTTCTACATGCTCAATTACAGCCATTTCCTGAACTGGCTGAACAGTATAAGGAGAATAAATGAGCTTTGTTAAAGAACAGGAAAAAAGAGCCCTTCAGGTTTCCCTCCAGGTAGGATGGCATTCCTGCAGGAAATCCAAGTTGTTCTGGAAGAAAAACCACAATTGCCCAAAGTACTGACCTTCCTTAGCTGGCTTTCATATTCTTCTCGGAGTTCTCCTGTTTTGCTTAATTTAATGGGTGCTCTGAATATAAAGTCTGGAAAGAGAAAAAAAAGGAAATATTTTTTAGTGGAGGATAACTGGTGTTGGCCATTATTTCCCAAAAAGGGTGAGGTCTCCACAGGCTGCACAAGAGCTTCTGCAGCACTTTTTTCAACCCCAGATGTTTATATTCTGCCACTGCTATCACAGCTCTGTTTAACATACAGAAACATCAGGAGGAGGGTGGCCAAGCAATCCCACTCTGCACTTCCCGAGCTTCCTTTGAGATTCTCAAGAGTCCTTGACAAGCAGTTAAGCAATCAGGGAGCACTGGGAGGATGTAAACACAGGGGTGAAGGAACAGCCCGGGGATGTGACAGGGAATCTCAGTCCTGGGAACAAACCCAGGCTTCAGGCACAGGGAATCTGAGTCCCAGGAACAAACCCAGGCTTCAGGCACAGGGAATCTCAGTCCCAGGAGTACAGCCAGGCTTCAGGCACAGGGAATCTGAGTCCCAGGAACAAACCCAGGCTTCAGACACAGGGAATCTGAGTCCCGGGAACAAACCCAGGCTTCAGGCACAGGGAATCTGAGTCCCGGGAACAAACCCAGGCTTCAGGCACAGGGAATCTCAGTCCCAGGAGTAAAGCCAGGATTCAGGCACAGGGAATCTGAGTCCCAGGAACAAACCCAGGCTTCAGGCACAGGGAATCTCAGTCCCAGGAGTAAAGCCAGGCTTCAGGCACAGGGAATCTGAGTCCCAGGAGTAAAGGCAGGATTCAGGTGCCTGCTGCAGGCAGACACCCAGGCACACAGGCTGCCAGCAGCAGCAGCAGCACACCCCGCATTCACAGCCCTGCCCCTCTGCCGTTCCAGAGGATCGGGAATGTTCCCTGTTTGCTCGGGAATGCCTCCTCCTCATCCCCCTGCAGCGCCTGCACTGCTGCCCCACGGATCCCGAGCGAGCCCAGCCCTTGTCCCGCTTGCAGGGCACTCCCCAGATGAGGGTTCTGAGCGGGCAGGATGCTCTGTCTGGCAGAGCTCCCTGTCCTGCTCCCACTTCCTCCCTTTCCCCTCGGGAAGTCAGAAACCAGAAGCATACTGGCACAGGGTTATAGCTCAGCTTCCATCCCTGGAGTCTCTTATTCCCAAAGGAGTCCCTTGCTTGTATCAGCCTCAAAGCTCCCTCCCACTTCCGTGCAGTGCAAGTCTGGGCAAGTTGCACTTCAGCGGGAGGAGCCTGGAGGCAAAAGGGAACAACCAGAACAAAACAACAACCCCTGGACAACCATCCTGGCTCAATCCCTATCAGTATTCCAGGCAGGGTGCAGCACAGCCCACCATCCCAACATGCTACTGTCAGGATACAGCAGGTTTGAGCAAGGAAGAAGAAACATCAGGGGTACTTCCTTTCCCCACCCTGCTAAAATTAAAGGATATAAACCAGCAGCTCCACCACAGGTTTTCACAGAATCCCAAGATTATTTAGGCTGGGAAAGATGTCTGAGACCATTGAGTCCAATCTGTGACAATCCCACCTTGTCACCCAGCCCAGAGCACTGAGTGCCCCATCCAGTTGTTCCTTGGACACCTCCAGGGATGGGGACTGCACCACCTCCCTAGGCAATGCCTGATCACCCTTCCAGTGAAGAAATTCCTCCTGCTTCCCAAAGTGAACGTCCCTTGGCACAGCTTGAGGCTGTTTCCTCTTGTCCTGTCCCTGTTCCTAGGGAGCAGAGCCCAGAACCCCCTCCCCAGCTGTCCCCTCCTGTCAGGGAACAGTGGAGAGCCACAAGGTGCCCCCTGAGCCTCCTTTTCTCCAGGCTGAGCCTCCCTCACAGAACCTCCCTTTCCTTCTATCTGGCTCCAAAGGAAAGGTACCTGGCAGGGTGGGTGAATCCAACACCCAGTGACCAGCTGCCGACTGTTTTGCCGGGCAAAACAGCTGCAACTTCCTCGCACTCACACGCCTGCACGAGCCAGGCTTGCTCCTAAAGGACAACATCCCAAGTGTCCCTACACATGTGATAAAAATCCCAAGAGATGCTGATGCTGGGGAGGCCAGGCAGCACTCCTTGCTCCTGCTCCTGCAACCAGCCACGCTGGAAACCTTCCACCGGCTTCCCAAAATGTTTTTTCAATTGTGGCCTTGAGCGGTTCCAGTTCTTTGTGAACTTTATCAAGCTGAAATTTCCACGGAGACAGTCCCAAGAGCAGCAGCAATCTGTAACTTGCCTGCAGCAAACTTCAATTACTCCTCAATGTTTAAGGCTTGTCTCCAGAGCTAAAAAGGTGGAGTTTTCCCCTCCAGGGCACAAGCTAACCCGAGGGAAACGCAGCAGGAAAGATGAGCCATGCCAACTGTCTCATTTCTCACTTGGGTTCAGCAAGCTGGAGGAAATTTTAAATAATGGAGTAACATTTATGTCTAAGTTGCAGTGGTTGAGCTAAAAGGGTCCAACACCAGGTGGAGGCAACTTTATCAACAGTATCTTTATGCACCAGCTTGTACATTTTACAGATGGGACAAAAAGAGATAGGCCTCCAAATTTCCAACTCTGCATAGAAGAGATGAAAACAAAAACGTATGCAATGATGTACATCTGCATTCCATAGAACTCCAGAATGGGTCAGGCTGGCAAGGACTACTGTGGGTCACCTGGTGCCACCTCCCTGCTCAAGCAGGGCCATCCCAGAG
>VYZP01008254.1:0-32529 GCA_013400635.1 Hypocryptadius cinnamomeus | reverse complement strand
TTAAGATAATAATTCTTTAAAGAGGCAACCTACTTAAAGAGAATTTAACCTCAGTAGTTAATGCTGATGCCCTTCATTGTTACACCTGTGTGCCACCAGAGCCAGTACACACTGTGAGTTCTTGCTGTGGACTCCATGAAGATGCTGGGACTTCTCCCTACAGGGATCAAAATCTCTGCTTAGGGACAGGATTTGGTTTTCATTAGCATAATCTGTGTTGTCACTTATTCTGCTTCCAGAGATGTTATATGGAAGGTCTGGGAGTCTGAAGAGGTGACAAGTTAGGGAAGCAATTAATTTCCTTTAAGGGGCCATTTGTTTTTCTTCCTGGTCAGGAAATTGTCTGACAAGTGGAGCTCCTCACTGCTGCTACTGGATGCTGTTCAGTTTTTGTCCATGTTTGGGAGCTGAAAGGATGACCTGTCTGGAGCATGCCTGGCAAGTTGTCACAGCTCCTGCTGTCAAACCACACAGTTGCTTGTTCTGCCTTCCTTTCCCTCTTCTTTGCTCTGGGGTCAGCCCAGGGCGTCAGCCATCCTGCACAACTTTTGTCAGGAGGCTTTCAGCACCATAAGCACAGCTCGAGCAAAGCTTGATGTCATGGTTTAGAAAGAGTACTCCCCATTTCAGTGCTCTCCAAAGCATGCTGCTGCTCACTCACTCCCCCTCTTCCTGAAGTGGGATAGAGGAGAAATTGAGGTACAATAGGTAAAGGCCATGGGAGGAGAACTGGAGGTACAATACCTAAAGGCCATGGGTTTAGAAAAGACTGGAGACAGCAATGCGATGAGCAAACAAACACTGACAGCAACAATATTCATAACAAAGTGTACAAAAGAGAGAGTTATTCACTTGCAAAATGTTCATTGCAGTGCTTGACCTGACCACAGCCACACCACCTCAACTGTTCCATACAGCTTGGAAATGGCATTATTCAACCTCTCCCTCTGGACTGGAATCAGCATTATCCAACTGCTCCTTACAGCTTGGAACCAGTGAACCACCCCACCTCTCCTTCCATCATGTCTACTTGACTGGAAGGAAACCCTTCTCCTTGGAAGAGACTCCCTTCCCACTGTCCCTGGCAATGATGTGATGTGGCATAGAAAAATCTCTGGGTCCTAACCATGCTCTTCCTGGCTACTGCAAAAATTGACCTTATCCTGGCTGGAATCAAGATACCTGGCAAAAGCTCCAAGGCATGTATTATTGCAGCTCATTAATGTAGTGATGCCTGAAAATATTTTGTGATTTTATCACAAATGTAATTCATTTGATACTGGGTACAGGTCTGCAGCTTCTGGGTGCTTTTCATTCTTACTGGCAACATGAAAATCCAAATTTTCACATGCACGAATAGTTCCCTCAATACCAAGGGCTTTTCTTCTTGTTAGCAAGTATCAGCAGAAAAATCATATCTTGGTGGGGATTTTTCTTCCTATTTCAAAATGAAAGGGCAAGCCATGAATTCCCAGTGAAACCAGACTACAAAGAGCATAGTTCTCTCTCTCATCACCATCATCTCAATATTCCATCAGCACCATTGATGCAGAAAAGATTAAAGTGTCCACACCATCACAGGAGCTACCTCGAAATTTTCTGCCACTATAGTTGTTCCTTTCTATAAAATGCAATTAAAACTATTGCTAAAATACATATCTCAAGGGAGATTTTTCAAACTGAAAAAATAATTACTGTATTTTCCATCAGCAATACACAAACAACTGGTCATTCAGGTTCTTTATACAGATGCAATGTATCTGAGGATAATTTCCAGGAGATTCCCATGGGCTTGACATAGACAGCAGACACCGGGAAGGAGCTGTAAATGGTGTATTTCCAGTGGCCTACACATGATGGGCACCACAGATGGAGTTAACTGCAATCTTTTGCAAAGTCACTGATGATAATTACAGACTGACCTGGAAGTAGGTGAATGAATAGAGGTGGTTGTAAAAATCATGTGCAAATTCCTTAAGATTTTGGGATTTACAGTTTTTAAATAGTCTGTAACATATTAAAATTGCTGGCAGAAAACACATTTTCTTTCTGAGATGTACTTTGGAGCAAATTTTGTGGAAGGTAAGAATCAAAGGCCTTGGACCAAAATCATCATTATACCACTCTGAAACCACAACCATTGCCCAAAACAGGCAAAAGTAAGAGGAGAACAGCAAAAAAAGCTGTCTTTGCCAGACCTGGAATAGCCTGTGCTTTACTGAGTCCAACTGGTGGGGTGAGTTTGCTTCAGCCTTGCGCCCAGAACACTGAATTAGCAGCAGCTTGCTTTGTGTAGAATGCAGAGAAGTCACAGAACCTCCTACCTTCAAAACCCCTTGGTAATGAGTGATTAAAAACTTCACAGCAAGTCAAGGCTCCCACTGAACAACCAGCGCATACCTGGGTGCGAAGGATCACAGCTGAATAAGGTCTTAGATGGGTGGTCACTTCGCTGATCACTAATGTAAATGTCACTCCCTGGGTAACATGAGCAGCTAGAAAGGAGAACTAAAGAATGGCTACTGAAAATCCATTACCTCTAAGAACTTTTCCACAGCTCTCTGTTTTCACCACTGTGTTAAACAGCCATTCAATCCCAGACAACAATACACATTTCTTTCACAGCAGTCAGCGTGCCAGCAACATTTATATGTTGCGGAACTTGCACTTATTCAGCAAAAGTAAAAGGAGCACAGTTTGCTTGAATAAACATGTTTAACATGCCATGGCATCAGCTGCTTGCTGCTGGGAGAGAAGAACTGAAATGATACATTTTTCATCCTCCACTAATCCACTGCTGCAATGAATGATCTGTTAAATACCCTTCAAAGCTGACAAGCCAGGAAGGCTGAGGTTGTTCAGGTTGCTTTTGCAACAGTGAGCACTTTTAAGTTCAACAGACATTAGCTGCAGTGGTTTCTTAGTATGGCTGCAGAGAGTTATTCGCTGCTAATTAACCTCTGGCTGCACGTCTGATACATCCTAAATTGCGGCTGTGACTTTTCAGGGAGGTGGGCTCTGTGATCTGAGAGGTCCTTCCACTCTCAAGCTGTCATGCCTGCTCGTCACTGCTTTGGAACGGTTTCTTTCCAGAGGACATTTTTAATAAGTCCTGAAATCACATTAAGTCATCTCTGTTCTCTTTTCCCTTCCTCTCTGGGTGTTTTCCTCCTCGGAGTATACACACCCTTCCTGCTCTTTTCCAGGAGCATTGACAATGAGAAAACGGCAGCATTTGCCTCTTTTTCTGTTCAGATGACTAGAATTTATTTTCCTCTGAAGTATCATTCATCAAACAATCACAGCTCATGTAAATTTCTATAATTGAGTTCCCTGGGCTACTTCTAAGATTAGTACTTAGAATATCTTAAACCAGAAGCAAGGATGTCGGTGGTTGAGGCATTAAAGACATTGAACCGTACCAAGTTCACGTCCCATAAAAGAGCTCAATGTCGAGGACTATCACCCAGAAGTATGGGGTAGGTGCAGATCGGTTTTTCTATCTGTGGTTCCGTTCACATGTAGGTTTCAACTGAACACTCAAACCCAGGATTAACTCCTTTTGATAGTGTTTTTCCAAGCTGGTTGTAAATAGAACGATTTTAGCTTTTCTTTGGTTTGTTTTCAGTCAACAGTGGTAACAGAAATCATAGTGCAGAGAAATCCAGCAGGAACTGATCCCTGAAAATGTGTGAGCAAAAGTGACAAATTGTTTTCTGTTATTATATTGATGAGTAAAGTTCATACTGTCTATTGTCAAAACAAATCATAATAACACTGACTTCATCTTTAGGCAGCTCATAGCATTGGAATTTACCTAATAAATCCTTTCCTGGATAGCTGTGTTTCCCCCCTTTGTACCATTGTAAAGGAAGAATTGCATTCTCGTTTTAATTTTTTTTTCAGTATTCACCCTTGTTGATAGCTACATAATATTTTCCATTTTAAGAATTTTCAGCCCATATTCTTCTCTGTGTGATCATGAATCTGTAGTTTCTGAAGAAAATTCTGCTTGGTGATGATTTTTAGCTATGTTGCTTCTTCAAAACTAGTACCCAAGTTATTTCCCAGCACCTTGAATCTTCATAAGGAAGGAAGAGGAAAAGCAAATTCCTGACTTTGTTCTGTCACAAGCTAAAGTAACAGAGTCTCATTATGTCTGCTCTTTTTCCAGGAGCTGAGTGAGAACACAGGAGAAGTAGAGACAAATGTGAGTTAAGCTCTTTAATGAAGTCTGGCACCCACAGATTTTGCCTTCTGCATCTTCTGTAAAACACAGATTTTTCCTTCTGCATCTTCCATATAACATTCATTACCACTCATGATTGCTCCTTCTGTTCCATTTAGTCACAGACTAAACCTATTGCCCTTTTCTGACCACAACTTATTCATTCTGCTGCTCATGACAAGGGGTGCCAGGCAGTGGGTCATTATAACCATTCTAACAAGGAGCTTTAAACTAATGGGTAGATCCAATTAGCAAACTGTATATTCACGTGGCCTCAGAAGAGCAGGAAGTGTGGCATTTTCTAAACAAGTTTTAAATGAAACAAAGCAGGTCATATGTTTGTTGTCTTCCAATAAATGCAGGAAGTGTCTCACTATCAGGGTGGAGATTCTCAGGTATAGTTTTGCAGAATTGCAGACTATTTCTGCTGATAGTTACTGCGGGGGAAAAAAAGGATTTTGGAGGAATTTTAATTTTAATTTAGTTTCTCTTCCCACATCAGGATGTCTCACTCCCTTTCACCCAAAATACACTTAATCCTAATGATTCTTTTCCTGAAAAAGTAGTTCCTTTTGTATTTACTAGAAAGTAACAATTGAATTTTTCATCCTTATGGTCATAGAATAAACTTTTTCTGTTCAAATTCACGAGTAAATTATTAACAGAGGAGTTACCTAACAAAAGCTAGAAAAATAAAAGTTATGTCCAAAGAGTTTTTCTTATTTCTTTTGAGAAATGCATTCCTGATATCTATGAATAAACAGTTTCAAAACCTTTTTGTAACAAAGAGTTAGAAGTGAGACACCTGACCTTTAAGAACACTCAGCTTGAAACAAAAGTTACAGCGTCTAGAAGCCAGAAGAAAAAAAAAAAAAAAAAAAAAGTATCATAATGCCAGGTGATGGATAAACATATTCCAATGTGGATTTAAATTGTCATGCCATGCCAATATGCTGTCAGTTCTGAAAGATTAGTCTGGCATTGTAAAGATTTTCATCCAACAAAAGTACTGAGAAGTTAAAAGTATGCTGTCTAGTTTTATATCAACACAATGTAGACCTATATTAAGTAAATATGAAGAAAATTGTATAAGAGGTATAACTGTTGACATGGAGGTTTAGAAACAACAAAGGGAGCCTTTTAAAATGTCATTGCATTCAGATAAGAAAACGTATCTTTTATCACTTTAGCAAAAGGGGGGGTAGCCCTCAAAGTACAGTTTCCAAGAAAAACAGACATTAACTCACAGGGAAGAGAAATTTCACCTTTTCACCAGCTTAATCCACACATGTTTTAGGGATACCTGATACTTTTATTTACGTGTTTCATATCCTATTCCCTTACAAACTTTTTGTTAGCTTAAGTAGCACAGCCTGTAAAGGTAGCAGAGCTGGCACAATAAAGGCCCTGACACTAAGCAGCCCAAACACAGTTAACAAGTGCCTGTGGCAAACACCGCAGAGGGGACAGCTGAGCCAAGCCCAGCCCTGGTCCCCAGCTGTGAGCTTCCCTGCTGGCAGGGGTGCCGGCGCCAGGGTACAACAGGAGATTCCCTTGCCCACCCATCTCAGGGGCTGAACAATGCTGGGAGGGACTGGCCAAAAACTGGGTTACTGTCTCAGGAAGCTCTGCATGGAAAGTAAATTTTTTCATGCTAGTCATGAGCTAAAACACTTCAGCATCCTCCCCCAGAAGTATGTGTTGCACTACAACAGCTTGGGAAATACAGGAAGAGGAGATTTGGAAGTTTTTTGTGATTCTGAGGGCAAGCATGTAGAGAAAAGGAGAAACAAAGGTAAGGGGCATGGGGGGAGGTGTGATGAAGTCCAGTTGCTGCCATTCCACATCTTCATCTTGAAGCAATGTTAATGATATTCAATGACTAACCATGTGAGAAATGCGTCTTTGTAGCTGGAGTGCAGCACTGAAGGCCAGGAAATCCTCAGACCTGCACCAGGACCTTGAGATGAATAGATCTTGTGGCTTTGGCTGGCTCAATTAGACTTCCTCTCTCAGCATGTTTGCTTCAGCCAGGGAGCTCAGTGACGATCACATCTTGTAGAGAAAGAACATGTTCAGCCCATGGCTGGGCAGCTGGGGCTGAAAAATGGCATTGTGTCTCACCACTGAACAGGGAGAAGGATGCCCTCCCCTCAATCCCTGGGACTGGTCCCGAGGCACTGAAATCAACAGGGACCCAAAACCAGGGCAGACAAGAAAAGCATCTCTCTCCAGAGCCCTTGCAAGCTTTGGTGGAGCTGCACCCAATCTGTACATAGCTCTGTACAGTAATCTGTGTTCCATTAGATGCCAATTTTTTCTTTTTTTTTTTTTTCAAAAACAGCCTGAGTTACCTCAGAGAAACTCTTACTGTACAAAGCACAGAGAGCATCACTCCTAGGTCTCACCAGGATAGCTAATGCTCATTGTGTGTCCATCTGTGCCAAAGAAGGATATAAGTAGAACAACCATGAAATGCCATCCTGGACCTGCAACTCCAGGAATACAGTTCATTAATTTAGCTCTGCATTCTGAGAAACAAATCTCCATTTCAGCCACCTCCTCCCTGGTCAATTTTTTCTCTGTCTGCCTTCTTCCCTGTGTTTTTGTTTTATGCATTAATGGTGGGAATACACAATAAACTCAAAGACGCCCTGAGTGGGAGTGATGGTGATTATAACTCTGTCTGTGCCCACCCCTGATCCTGGAGGATAGGAAGACTCACCAAGCACAGCCTTTTGCCCAGCTTTGCATGCAGCTTGCCTTTACTTCTGCTCCACTGAGCCACCATAACAGGGCCTCTGCTGCTCGTCTTGACCCACCAGCACCGCAGCCCAGGAGATTTGAAGTGGCCACAGGGTACCACACTTCCCTCCCTTCCTCCACATTGCACTTCTCCTTTCTCTTTCAGAGAAAACCCCCAAAATTCCATTCTTACCACTGCAACTCTAATAATTCCTGCAGGGGATGAAGCCTCTCCATATCTAAGTCCCCAGTTTGAATATTCCCATCACACACCAGCTGTTCAGGCTATCACATAAGCAGCAGCCTCAACAGAAAGACCAAGGCCTGCAAGGGCAGAGGAAATGAGCTAAGCTCTCACCCTCCACAAGTAATCCTTCCAGACCATGGTGGAGGTTCAGTGGCTGCAGATGCTGTGGGAAGGTTTGAAGAGCCACTCTGACTTGTGTTCAGGCAGTGAATACCAGACTGCAGTCTCTGATCTGTTGTGTTAGCATTATATTTATCTTTTGCAAGCATGGAATTCAATTCACTGCACTTTCAAAAATGTGTGTTTTAAATAACTCAACCCTAGAAATGTTCGTGTTCTCATAGTTTCACATCAGCCTTTTGCACAGCTGCCAAAAGCCTTCACACCCCCTTGCCTAGCCCACCTGTGTAAACACCACAAAAGTTGCTCTTTGTGAAGCACAGGTAGAGTCTTGTGGCTTGATAATGAGCAAAAAAGGGACAGAGAAGTTCTTTGCAGCAGATGTGGGAGGGTTCTGCCCCATCCAGGTTGCTGTGCATTAGAGGGTAGCTTTTACACTTCTTTAAAAAATAGCATTTGTTTAAAAGTATGGTAGGGGGCATGTTTGACATTTCTGACGAAACTAATGTTTTTAGAGCCTCTTTAAATGCTTTCTGGCTGAATGGCGCTGCAGAAGGCAGCAGATATGCAGCTCACTTCCCTTATTCTGTGTTCCTTATCTGTGCTGAGGAACACTTTTTCATATAAATGCTTCTGTTGATTTCAAAGAGCTCAAGCATATAAGAATATATTCAACACGAATCAAGAGTATTCCTCCTATTTTTCTTTCTAAGTTCAATGAGAGAATGGACATGAATGCAGTGAAATTGGAAAAAGAGCATCAAACTTCTGGGAGAGGTTTAGTGGGTATGATCTGGAAGATGGTCTGAGGAACATCCAAGCACAAGGTCTCCTAATCAGTGCTACCAGGATGGGCTCTCAAATTTTCTGAATAGTGTTACACATTTGGGATTTACCAGTCTTGTGTGCTGTGAACAGGCCTGCTGAAGAGCAACAGCATGTTACTTGTGGAAATTTAAACCACCAAGCATGTCAGTAAAAGTATGACTGTCCCAGAAAGGAGGAAGACAAAGAACAAGTCACTTTCATGCCACTCCACAGCAGAATTTTTTTCCATAACAACTTGCCGCAAAAATTATGATGATAACTCACTGTCCTTTCATCTTGGACCTGATTATATTTTCAGAGAAGTTTTGTTTAACAAAACACCATTCTCTGCAGCAAAACAGCTCTGGAGTCACACCACAGCCCCATGAAGAGATTTCTGGCAGAGAATTTATGCACTGTCTTGGGCCTAAGTGCTTCAATCTTACCAGGTTTTTTGTGCTCAGGCTTTCTCATGCTTGGTAATAAGACAAATAACTGGCCCAAAGCAGAGCTGCTATTCATCTCCTGTTCCACCACAAACCCAGCCCAGCACCCAAATCTCTCACACCTGGCAAGAAAAAGGAGTGCTTCTCCACATCACCCATGGGCTGCATGAGGCCACAGGGTGCTCAGACCCTGCTCAGAACTGGAAGCTAAAGAAAGTTTGTGCACTTGCTTCCTGTGTTGCATGGCTGAATTCAAACTTTTAATACAGGTTTATTACTATCCAGCTGTATTTTAGACACCACCTTGAGACCAAGAAATTCAACTTGTCTCTTTAGCCAGAGGCAAAAATACTTCAAATGCTATTGCAGAAGAATGTAAAAAAAAATTAATTATGGGGAATATCATGTCTAGCAGGCTTGCTTGTAGGTCTCATTTAACCAAAGAAAGCAAGCTGTGTCAAGCAATGTACTAGACAGCATGTTTTAACAACTGCCGACTGGAATGTTACTTTGCCCATGTCATGTTCCAGGACAGTGAGAAAAAGGAGTGGATGTTAATACACCACATTCATTTCTATCCATTTTCTACCCAACTGAAGGGAAAGAAAAGCAATTTGGGCCATAGTCTAGACATCTCCCTCCCTTGATGAATCCCTGGAATCACTGAGGCCTTTTTGCAGAGAAAGTTATATAGCACTGTTTAGAAGTGAAGTTTTTCAGACAGATCTGAGGAGCCACAAGTCAGAGCCTGCCTACATTGTGAATGTAAGTGTACTGTGATGTTTTACAGTACTCAGAAGGTATGAAGTGATGCAGTGACCTGAGCTGCTTGGATGTATTTTTGGATGGGAAAAAATGCTGGACATATGCCCATCTTACTTCTTCCTATTGTATAAGGAAGTTCTGAACAACTTTTCCATTTGAAGAGATGTAGGGCAATTTGCCTGCTTGTTGTTCTTTTCACATTAAGAAACAGTTTTGTGCATTACAGAAGAGGTTGTAAGCAGCAACAAAAGTGCTGATTAGCAGCAATAATTGGTAGCATAGAGGGTGAAACTGAGTTAATATAAAACCCTCTAGGCATTTTTAGTACTGTTCACACATATGAAAAAGAAAAGACATCTAGGTAATGAAACAGTACTGTTGCTCCTTCAACTACTGGCCAACAATGGTGCTAACTGACATTTCTGAAGTTCTCAGGAGGATTGATAATGAAATCAGGGCAGGAATCACTTGGCAGTCTCAAGAATCCCAGGGTTAAAAAAGAAAAGCCATGGAAGGTCAACCTGTAAACAGTTTCAATTCCTTCTAATATATTGGAAAGAAACAGCTTTCAGAAAATGTCTTTGACATGATGGTATATGTGACTGCTTGTTATTTCTAGCGTCACGATCATTTACTTCCTCCTGATGAGAACCTACCTTTCCTCTCTGTCTGTTCTGTTTGAAGCACTGCAGGGACAGGCCCAGGTCTGTCAGAGCAAACAGCCACACTCCATTTGTGCTGTGTTTCTCGCTGCAGAGTCCTCCCATAGCCAGCACACACATTGAGTTTCTAATGACAGGATTTCACCCTCAGCCCTTGGTAAACTGAAGGCTGTACTGTCCAAGCACAGGAATATGTTGGTGTATAAAACTTTTCCTTTTCCCCACCCACATTTACAATGTCACTTGCAGAAAAGAAACAATGAAAGGAAGCAGGAGCACCTGCTCCTAGAGGAAGAAGTTGTAATTGTCTGTTATAAACCAATCAAGATAATTTAAATAAATAAACTTGTTGTAACTAGTAACAATGACTAGTCACTCTATTTTATGGTCTGTATTTAACATTGGTCTTAACTGCTTCATGTAACTTTAAAATAAAATTCTGTCTTGGTTTTATAGACTCCACTACATTTATTGCTGAAACACAGGTAGGTGAAAAGGAGTGTCCCTTGCTATTCTTTAACTAGGGCACTGACTTAGCTCTGCTGCAGGCATTTCTGAGGCATATCAGCAGTTAAAGGACTTTGGCGGCTGAGACCTCCATTGTCCATTTCCTTTATTGCTGCGTATGTAAACAAGGTATACACTACAAGGCACAGTGCCTGTAATGTACCTGTTTACTGATGTTGTTGCTGTCTTTTTAATGTTCCTTTTGAGTTTGGTCTCAGGTTGAACGTGTCCACAGTATTATATTTGCAGCACGTCATTTAACAGTGTCTCTTTGCCACTGGTATTCCGCAAGCCAGGAAGCGACAGGGTGTGAAATTACAAAATGTGTCTTTGCCCCCTCAGAGTTCTTGAAAACACACACTAGTGAAAATGTTTTCCTGTCTTACTTGATCTCGACTCTTCTTTGCATCACGCACACGTGCTCACTCACACATACAAAGACACACACACACGAAGAATGTGGAATATTAAGAGTGAAGCTATGAAACCTTCCACTCCTGTAGGTAACGAACTCCTGTTAAAATCAGAGGCGTCATCTAGTGGGCATTGGGAGAAATAGGGATGAGGCAGGCCGCTGGTGGCTGCTCCAGGAAGGCGTGAGCAGGGGGTCGGAGCACGGATACAGGCAGAACCGCTCTGCGGCCAGCGGAGGAGAGCAGCGAGGACAGGGGGCCCGGGAGCTGCGCTGCAGCCTGGTCATATCCATCCCAAACACTCGGGAGCTGTCGCAAAAAGGACCCGATTCTCTGATTTGAGCTGTGAAGTTGGTAAGGAGTCAGCCCTAATTCACAATTGATGTAAGACTGAGAACACATGAACTTGGGGGAAAAAAAATCAGATTTGGATGGTGTCTTCAAAAAGAATGTAAGAGAGGAAACCACTATTCTGCCTCTCCACGGTTGCTGAGAATTAGTGGTTTGTTGTTTTATGAATGTACAAATGGTGAGCGGATGCAGAGAAAGCAGTGTTCCTCAGGGTGAATCATCACCTAAACAAACTACTTAAATTTGAAAGAAAAGTAATCAATTTTTTTCAGCGTTTGTATTTGTGCACAGTGAACAATGACCTCATGTGCAGTTATATATTTTCTTTCCAATCTGTGTCCCCTTAAGCACCACAGCATCATTATTCATAATGCAGTTATATTGGATGGCAAATGCAGAAAATATTTTAAAACTGGCCAAAGATCATCATAGGATTCAGACGGCTGTGCTTCTAGCTCTCAGTTGTAGGGCAGAGAGAAGCAGCCCTTCTGTTCCCAAATCTGAACTTTATTACAGCACCAAGCAAAGCTGATTGTGGCCTTAATCACCATGAGAAAATGCCCTCTGTAGAGAAGGGGATGTGGGCTGTAAGCTGGCTTTATGTGTAATTCCTGTGTCCCTGCATAAAACATGAGTTTTAGGCAGGCGTGTGGACGCCATCAGACTGGGAATGGGTCTGCAGTGCTCACACAGGCCAGCCCATTCAGCTGAGACCTCCTGGTGCACAAAAGCAGCTGTAAAGGGTAAGGGCAAATTCTCTGGACAAGAACACAATAAACAGATGCAGAGTTAGTAGTGCCAGCCTGCAAATCGTGCCTTCATGTATTCTCACGACCCATGCCCGTTCACATGGAAGTACTCCATTTGCTGAAGTCAGATTAGTTGTGATATATAAGAGGCTCACTCACACCTAGCACAAAAAGCTCACAGTAGGTGATGACAGGAGAATCAACTCAAGTCCTACGACCTTAGCTATAAAATACATACATTATCAAACTTGAACTAGAGTAATACTGCCAAATAGAAGAAAGGGTATGTCAGGGAATGAGACGGGCCTTTTAGTGGGTTTAAGGCTCAGTTGCAGCTCAGCTGAACACAACTTGCAGAGTTGAGAAGAGGTAGAAACAGCCTTTGAGCGGGTCAATACCATACCCACAGTGTTGCAAAGGAGTAGGTTAGGTCACTTAGAGAATTGCTGTCAGAGGTATTAGCAAATATGGTTTTAATATGAATTTTTAAAAGTGTGGCTTCCCAAAGTTCGATGGCAAGATCCATTCTATTATTCACTACATGGATGAAACATAAAAGGATGCATTGAATTAGAATAAATTTAGAATTATTTACACCAGAGACACAAAAGGGTTATGAAGACCCACTGAGTCATGAAATTCGGAGTGGACCCCTTATATTCTAAACTGCTGACGGAATATAGGTATTACTAGGTCCAGTCTTAGTCTCAGACTTCAAAAAGGGTTTGTGTCTAAAGGATGCCAAGCACATACATCACAGGAGGAAATAAAAATAATACCCTTGCTAGGGAGAGTATTAGTCAAGCAGCCTATAGACAGCATACAGATGGATGTAGAGGAGCACCTTTTGGTCCAGCACAGAAGCACTAGTGATGCCAAGATGGTTTTTTGACTTTTCTTTTATATATCTTTTATATAACTTCTATATATCCTCAGTATTCTTAGCAAGCATGTTTGTAATTCCTTAAGTCTGATTACTTAGCATAGCCCTAGTATTCTGTTAGGCCAGGAGACCAATCCTAAAGGTCTTGTGGTGGGAGGTTGGAAAACCCTACGCTCTGTTGGGAATACAAGATCCTCTCTAGAACATATCCTGTAAACTAGAGATTCAGCCCATCCAGGGGGGAATTCCAGGGATGGGGGAATATCACACCATTCATCCAGGCCTCCCATTGGGGCACCCCTGTCAGATATGCTAATTTGTAAGGTCTATAGATTGTATACACCTTCTATAGTGGGGCTGCATTGCGGCACATCCCACCTCGGTGAAGTGGTGCACCACAAGGATCCTTACTAAATACCAAGGTAAAACCCCTTATCCCTTAACCGTGTCTGGCTCTCAATTTTTAAGACCAGGAAAAGGCATTACTAGGAACCCTCATAAAAGATGGTTTTAAGATGTCTGTGATAGAGACACTTGATGCATGAAATATATGGATGTGACAAAATGTGCCCGAGGGTAACTGGAAGGCAGTGTTGGAGCGTAGGCATATCTGAGGAATGTGCCCACCCTCCAGGACTAGAAAGGGGATAGAAATTTTAGGGTAGTAGCAATGAAGGGAATACATGGTGCCTCAACCATGTGCCTGCAAAGAAAGTGCTCATCAGTGAGAAATTCTTGCTCATCAACTGCTGTCATAGCAATTCCTCAAGCACATCTAAGGTGTCAGGAAAGACAGCTCGTGGGAACGTGGTTGTGCTCCTTCCTCTCTCCCACTGACCAGCAGCATTAACCTCGTGTTGTACAGAACACACAGGTTTCAAGTTTGCCTAAGAGGTCAGAATTACACATCACATCTCAGACAGCTTTGCACTTCCCTGCTCTGTCAGCCGAGGCAGTGTGAGCACTGGGCAGGGGGAGGGTGTATGGATCTCTGAGAGACGGATCCTGCTCTGCTGCTGCCTGCCTGCAGAACATACAAGAGCCAGAGGCTCATTGGCACAGCTGGGATTTATTAGCTGCCAGGGCCATATCCACAGGTGCCAACTACAAGCCCAAATTGCTGCCATTTATGTGTCAGTTTCTTTATCTAGTTTGCTGGTGATTACTCTAAAGAGAACCACTAAATTTTTTGCTTCAAGTAGAGGAACATGCGAAGGTGTGTGCCCCAGACAAGGAACCTGTGAATATTTCAGGTTGGAGAGGGAAGCAGCAGGCTTAGATAGTCTCTGACAACATACAGAAGAGACTTTCAGGACCAGGAGCATGTCAAAGAAGAGACCACGAGGAGTTTACATGTAACTCCTTATCTAGGCAGTAATAGGGTGCAAACAGCAGGGGTGCTCTCCTAGCTATGTTATCCCTTCAGCTTAACTTAACGTTTTGCTGCACTTCAGACCTTTTAACTTTCTCTCCCTACAGCTGTCTAGTCACATGCTGTGGCACCCTTAAAGCACAGTTTGCATGTACTGTGGGAGAAATTAAGCAAGTAATCATAGTCCACAGCCTGATACTTGTGATAACAGGCATCAAAAAGTTAAATTCCTAGCACAGACACTTCATTTGTGACTCTTGTGTGACTCTCTAATCTTTCTAGACAGATTATTTGCTGTTCTTACTCCTGGCCAGCTCACACGCAGAAGAATGAGGGCACCCTTCATGCCTTGATAGAGTATGTGTGCATACAGCTTTCCTAGAAGTGCTTTTAAACACCTCCCAGTCTTTCACCCAGAAGGTAATCTGTTGCACCCTCTAAAAGATATATTTGGGCACAAGACAGTTTAGCAGTCTCTAGGTCCATCTCTATACTTTGGTTGTTATCATGTTTTGAGCAACCAACCTATTTCTGAATGTAGCTCTGTAATAAAGAGCCTTCAAAGTTCATCCTTTTCTGTTAAGGCTACTCCAGCTGCACAAAGCAGAGCATGGAAGAAGGATTTGTCTTGTCAGACTCTTCCAAGAAATGTAGGAGGCTGTAGAAAAGAAAGTGACTTCAACAATTCCTGTATCCTAGGAGAAAAGACATTCAGAAAAGTGAATAGGGAGCTGAAAGCAAAAAGAGGATGCTCTGTATACTACAAAGGAGTTCACAAACTGATATCGAGGCTTTTCAAATTAGTTTTAAACTTAAGCATCTATACACCTTTCCTGTTATCACACTAAGTCTTCCATGAGACCATAAGACTTCTGCTGAGATGTCCAAGTTCTCCACAGAAGAGTCAAATGCTGTGGTTCCAGACTGCCTACAGAATCAGAAGGAATTGCAAGGTGGTGTAAAAATGCAAAAGTCATTAAAATCCTACTTGTCTCCAAAATTGGTAAAAGGAGGTTGGATTTAGCTGAAATGCTCTTTTGACTAAACTAAGCCATCGGAGGAAGGTTGACATTATCACTTCCACTAAAGAGTTGCTCGAAAAGACATACATACTCATTGTGCTCTTGTGTAGTGCATATCTTTTGTGTGTACAGGAAAATGCTATATTTAAACACTTTCTAGGCTAGGAATGTGAACAGTGGGAAGCCCCTGCACATGGCTAGCAAGGACCCTTGCCAAAGCTAGATATGGAAATGTAAATTGTTTTCTTGGGAGCTCTTGAAAAGTTTATTCTCTTTCAGTCTGTGAGATGGCACAAACTCTAAATGCTGTCCAGTGGTCAGCTACATTTCCCTCTAGACAACAACTGACCATAGCAATATTTCTTTGGAGCAAGTGTATGTTCATGTGCAGCATGAATCGCTGCTGGACTTCCCAGCTCCAGCCTGGACATTCTTGAAAACTTTCACCAAAGCTAGGATTGATGGAAGACTCATAACAGTTGTTTCACAAATCTGTCCTTTTGGAAGTTTTGACATGCTGATACACTGCAGCTAATTTTAATTTAATTTATTGATAATATCTTCAAATAATATTTCTCCATTTTAAAACGCAAGCCTTTTGTGATTAAACCTATTTGATAACAACATTGCCTCAGAAGTGGGAAGGTAAAACAATCTGGGAATGAAACATTGTCTAGGGATCTTGGAGGCTGACATCTGAATGTACTTAGTGGAGAGGAAACCTTTTTTTACTTTCATTTCTTGCTTCTTTTATCCTTAAGCTCAGTAATAAACTAGCACTCTATGGTTAAAAAGTCAGGAGAACAGATGTATGGTACAAGTGTACCAGGATCTGTATTTCAGCTATGGGGTGTAAATTATAAGGAAATCCTTCCAAGAAGCTTTGAGACTATCTAGCTAGCTTTGCAACAGTAAAGATGATTATTATCATTATTATTATTCCAGTCACTTGATTGCACTGAAGTAAACACTTCAGTCAAAGTTCATTCAGGGTTCGCTATTCAGCTTATTGCTTTCAAAGTGAGTCCTGAAGAAATTTCACTGAGAACTGCACAAGTTCCCGTCAGCTCCAAGCCACGCTTCTTATCAGGGCCTGGCTGGACTCTGCTAACTCTACAGAGCATTTGAAGGCATGAAGCATCATGCAATAAATGTTGAGGATTTTGGTGTTAGCAGCCACATGCTCTTTTCATTTTACATGGCTCTTTTCTTATCCCTGGCTTGTCCTTCACTTTTTTCATGTACATGTCCCTTTTGAGAGGGAACATGTCTAGAGATTACAGCATGTGGAAGGTTGTTTTTACTACATTTCGTTAAAGTTACTTTGCCACAGAGGGTGGCATGTGAAATGAGTTGAAATATTGGGTGTCTGGATGTGGCTCTGCCCCCAGGTGTGGTGCTGACCAACCTCCACACCTCACTGAAGACTCTGGGGAAGCGTTCCTGATGCCACTTGAGAACAACTTATGGCAAGGGGTCTGTTCTAGACCGTACTATAGTCTGCTTCACCCTGTTGTCCCAGCAAGCCACCCAAAGTCCCTGACATCCCCTCAAAATGCTGAAGAATCTCCTCATGGGATGGAAGTCCCTACTATCCTTATGAAGTTCTTTGAGTTATCAGAGCAAAAAAGGACATACAGTGTTTTTCAGTGAAGTCTATCAGTCTTAACAGGGTGTCTCTACCCTCAGCAAGAGGCTGTAGAGGAGAGACCAAAGAGGTGAACAAGCTTTCCCAAAGCACATCCCACAGGGAGGTGTCTCCTGTTAGGCAGGACACTGCACCATGCTGCCTCTGCCTAGGGCAAATATCAGTGCCCTGGAAACCTCTGTATGTGCTGGGTGAACTGTGAGGGTCTTGCATCATTTTGTCAGTACAGTGATCTGTAGATAGAGGTGAGGATGCTCATTTTTAAGAATATATTAGTCAGCATGTGCTTCTTCCCAGCAGGAAGTAGCCATCAAGCTGCTGTCTGGCAAGGAGACACTGGCAGAACAGCTGCTAATTCACCCTTTCCTTTCCACACACAGAAGTCAATGCATTTACTAGGCCTTGGATAAAGGTTTCACGGCACCAAAGCTCCTGACACCAGAGCATTACCCCATCAAACTGTCCTTGTTTGTAGAGTGCTCTTCTCCCACTTTCAGGTGAGGGTTGGAAAGAAAAGTGTCACCAGCAGCTTTGGTGGTAACCTAACTAAGCACTAAGGTCACTTCAGACCCTCTGGAAACTCTTGCCTTTTTTTCCAAACTCTCTGTAGCAAAATGCCAAAGGACCAACCCACAAACTCACCATGGAGTTGTCTGAAGCAGAGACAGGTATCCTGCTTGTATGGTATGTTGTCCTGCAGTCTGTGAAAACCAGGCTGAAATATGGAAGACATCTCCTTGTTGTCTAAGCCAGGTTTTGCACAATCTACCCAGATCTTGAATTACTAGCAATAGATCACCAAATGTTGACCCTGGGTGGCTCTAGGACGCAAACCTTCCCTTGATAAAAGGTTTTCTTAAGAAAATGCAACACATCTTGATGCTATCATGCATTATCATACTAGATCTTCTCTGTCTTCCAGGTCCATGAATTTGAACTCTTCAGCTGGCAGAAACCAAAGGAGGGCATTGCCAGCTCTGCCCTTTTTCTTGGGAGCACATGGCCTGTATTTACTTCTCAGTAAGTCTAACTAGTCACCAGTCTCCCTGTCAAAGCGAGGAGCTGCCATACAGAGCTGGAAATTATGATAATTTCCATATCAGTGGCACATCTTGTTCAGCAATTTAAAATCTAGAAGAATTTAACAAGTGGATATTTCCAATATCAATGTTCTCTAACGATGACTTGGCAGAAGTCAAGATGACTTTGTTTTACATGCAGGTACTGTCACCTAGATTTGCTGAACACAGGATTTTTGGCATTTCTTTCAGTCAAACCATCCATCTCTTTATTCACTGTATCTTGTTTTCATAGACGCTTTTAGCAGTAAGATGCTGTGGATGGCACAGCAGATGACCTTCATTTTCTCTGAACTTCAAATACAAGTTTCTGCATGCACCTCAGCTTTTTGCCTCGTGGTTTTAATCTCCCACACACTGCAGTTGCATTTGCTTAACACAAAAACACATTTCCTCCATATAAAACAACAGCAAGGAGAGAAGGGTTCAGAATAACTATAGGAAGGAATTAATCAGATCAGCTGCTGAATAAAATATCAGATATATGACTGAGGGTTTTTGGGTTTTTTGTTTTTTGTGGTTTTGGGGTTTTTGTTTTGTTCTGTTTTGTTTTGTTTTGCTTTGAAGAGCTAAACTACATTTGGAAGCTCTTGAGAAAACCAATGACACAACAGTTTCAAGATAACCACTTCGATTTAAGAAAGCGTGAAAAGCAGCTGCAGAATGCCCCATTCAAGCACTTTGGAGACCTGACTTCTGAACTCAGCTGTTAAATCCAAACAAGCACCAAAAAGCATGGTGTTTCAGAAAAGCTTGAAAATGCTTCTGCTGAAAATCTTCATTCTGTCAGAATACTTATGTGTCCTAACAAGTGGTTGTGTGGAGATGAACATCTCTGTTTCATCTTTGACAGCAATGGAAATTGGGATGGTTATGACTGCAGGTTGAAAGATTGAGTCCTACATTTTACCCCACTCTTGTGGTGTTTTCTGAAATAGCATGTCAGAGGAACATGTAAAATTGTAACGTATTCCATACATTCTCTGGTATAATCAGTACACAAGAAAATCTTCGGATGTACAGTCACTAGGGAGTAGTACCTACCCTGTTTTGACTCAAATGCAGTATGATCTTTACCCTTTGCTGTAAATTGGCTCAGAGCACATCTTTATGTGTCAGTTTTACTACTCGCTTTCAGATGTTACCAACTTCCAGCATTATGGGGCTGCTTTGCACTACATGTGATTTTCATTTTACACATATTTCAGTTTCTTCATATGCCCAAATGAAAAATCCAGCATTCAGGGGCATCACATGGTTTTATTATACTCTCTGGTGAGACCATGTTCGGAAACTGATGAAGGGATTATCCTCATCCACATGTGGTATTTTGCAGCTGTAGGAGATATGTTATTATTCCTTGTTTGTTTTGCAGCTTCCACACAAGCATGCTGATCTGGTTGCTTTGTAGAAAGCCTTTACAGGTCGCTCTGGGGATGGCTGTTCTGTAGCACAAGAGCCCACTCCTAAGAACAAGCAGTGCTGATACTCAGCTGCTGCCACTTGTAAAGGGAAGCAAGGAGCCAAGCATTTATGTTGGAGGAGTCACTCGAATGTTCTAGACAGAAGGAAATACCATGTGTGGCAGGAAGGGAAGGAGCTTAGGAAAGTAGGTAAGATTAACTGCATGGGAGAGGATGACAGGAAAGCACATGAGAACAAATGTGATTTTAATACAGTTTCCCAAAACGTTTTACATCTACTTTACTTTGCTTTGGAAATTATTTCAGTCCATTTGCAGACAGCAGCATTCTCAAGGACAGCAAATTCAACAAGTTTCACTGATACAGTATGTTGGACAAAGAAGGTACTCCACACAGATGTCTCCATGCCAGGAGAAAAAAATGGTAGGACAAAGCCCTACTTTTTTTAGTGGTTTTACAGAGAATCCAGCTCAAAGAATCCAGCTCAAAGAAAGGTGAATCCAGCTCTCAACCTTCTGTTGGGACCCTGGATTCAAGGTGTGTCTTGCAGAAAGTCTTGATTTGCATTTGCAGATGTCAAAGTGCCAAGGGAAAATTGAAGCAACATAGCTGAGAAAATACATGCCAATGTCCCACTTCTTTTGTGTCTGCTGGAATGGTATCAAGCCATATCAACCAACTATGTGCTTTAGTGCTGAAGTGTGAGCTGCTGTGCAGTGAGCAGTAAGAAATGGTGGAGTGCAAAGATTAGCTGTCTGTTATTACTGCACTGCAGAGGTACTCCCTTCCCCTTCCCATCTTGCTCCCACAAACGAGACAACTCATAGTTGCTCTGTTCCACTGCTTGGGAGTAGCAAGAGAAGCTGAATTAAGACACTGCTACAAGGACCCAGTTTTTAGCATATGTATGCTTTCCTTTCTGTAAGCGTGGACTTGTTACCAGTTGCCATAAAGAAGACCATGCACTCAGCATAACCCTGGCTCATACCGTCTGCTAGACTCACACCCCTTTATGGTTAGCTACACCATCATGGCTTTGAGGTTAAATAATTACAAATAGTGCTCACTGCCTCATGGCTTTACTCTCTATTGTTATTAGTTCAAAATCCCTGAGCCACTCTCCTTTAATTCTGAGCAGGTAATTTAATGGACTGAAGAAGAGTTTTATCTCAAAACCTTTTTCCTCTCATTTCTTTGTGTTGCAGAGCCTCTGACTAAAGCCTTCATACCCAGCAGAGCATGCTCCCTCACTGATACATCTGCAAGATGTTAGTTCAAATTTGCTGCTCACACAGGGCACAGAAGCTTTGTAAGCAACTGGTTTTGCAAGGAGGGGTGTCTGAAAAAATGCAGATCCAATGTCTGAAAAAAACTAAAGCTTTCTGACAGAAAAATGTCCATCAGCAGGCTCCAAAACTGGCTGCCACCCACCCCCTGGCATGGCAGCAGCTGGCTGTCCCCCTGCTGCCAGGCTGGCACTCAAGTTGTGTCTGTGCTCTCCATGCCCAGCTGGGGCAGGCGCTATGGGAAGTGTGTGAATGCTGGACCACCAGCAGGACCCTGTTGCCATTCCTCACTTTCTCAAGGGCCAGGAAGAAGGAGGAAGTCCGGCAGAGCTCACCCACCAGTCCGTCTTGTCAGTCTTGATCTTGTTGTCTCCTGTACCTTTGTACCACCCAGAGACAGTTTCCAAAGAGACCAAGCTATCATATCTCTCTGTGCACATCCTAGAGGTAGACTGATGGCTAAGCAATTTCAATATGAAGCCCTGCCTCCCCAAATTCAAATCCTAAACCAGTTTGCCAGAGTGAAAATGGAAATTATTTAAAATTATGACTCCTGTTTTCTCCGTCCATTTATAAAAGAGTAATATGGAAAGGTGCAGTAAGAGATGGTGTGGACCTTGTGTTTGAAGCTGAGGAAATTCCCTAGCATAAAGCTTTTTAGTTGTGCTCTAACACAGCTACGTCCATCTTGAGCCTGAGATGAAGTTTCAGCATCCCTTTAAACCACTCAGGCTTCCTTAGGTGTGCAGTATGATTTCAGAATTTCAGAATTTCATAACTATTCCTTTTCTTACTTTCTTTTCAGACCTTGAAGAATTAAAGCCACAGGAAATCAAGTCTCTTCTTGCTCTTGCAAGAATCAGTGTGCATCATGAATATAGTACAGCATGCAGTCATTTAAGAGGAATTAATTTAATTCCAGTGAAAATTACAGAAGTATTGGGAAATGCAAGTTCTTATGTCATGCCCTGAGTCAGGGTGGCCTGGTAGACACTGAGTTGACCAGGAGGCAGCAGTGTGCTCTTTGGCAAGCATGTCCAAGAGCATCATGGTCTATATTTGGCAGTGTTGCCAGCTCATGGAAGGAACTGATCCCTCCTCTCTACTCAGTCCTGTGAGACACATCTGGATTACTGTGTCCAGTGCTGGATTCATCAGTACAAAAGAACGTATTGGTGTGAGTTCAGGAAAGGCACATTGAAGATTTTTAAGGCACTGGGGTGTCTCTGATATCAGGAAAGGATGAGAGAACTGGGCCTTTCTAACCTGGAGAACGGAAGACTCAAGAGATCTTATCACTGTACATATAACTAGTGGGAGAAAAGAGGGCGGATCTCATAGTGGTGTCCAGGACGGGAATAAAGACAACAGACACACACTGGAATACAGGTAATTCCACCTAAACAAAAAAAATCTTTTTTCCTGTGCACTGGAACAGGCAGCCTAGGGAGGCTGTGGAGCCTCCATCCTTAAAGGTGGCTTTAACCCAATGTGAATGGAGCCCTGAGCAACCTGCTGTGGGCAGGAGTGCTGGATTCTACCCTGAAGTTCTATCACACAGCACTACCTTCTAACTACTAAATGTGTTTGAGGATATACTAGAGGAAGTAGTACTACTTTAGAGGATAAGAACAGTCGAAAAGATAATAAGTGTAAATAAAACTTCTAAATAAAACATGTTTTTGCACATGGGTTGAAGTGTAAGAGTCTTGTAGATTTGTCATGTCCAAGACACTAAGATCTTCTGAAGATTTTTTCTGCTCTCCAGTCATATATTCTGCTGCAGGTCTCAAATTTCCCAAAAGGGGTTGGATTTACCAATACATAGTTTACACTAAGATTTTGGTTTTTGTCTCTGAATACATACTTTTGGTCTTTCTAGATCTATTTTCCAATGATTCTGTGACTACTGACAGCATCTTCCCACAGAAGATGAACTTCAGTGTGATTTTCACAACCCAGTAGCAAACCATCTCTGAAGGTGAACAGTTTACCCATGTCTTCTTTCTGACATTAAAAAGTGGAGACTGGCAATGGCCACCTCATGGAGGAGGTTCTATGGATAGATGAAAATCAGGAAGGCTGTAATTGGTGCCACTATTAGCTCTTGAGACAGGAATACAGAGATTATATCACATATGGTAGTAGTTCAAAGTACCTGTTTCTTGTTCAACTAAATTGGCAAAGAATGAGTAAAAAATCTAGCAACTAGTTTAAGCCCAGATTTGACTAAATGCAGTAGGGTATAGATGCGGAGACTGTCAGCCAGACACTGTGACTGTAAAATGTAGCATTCCTGAAAATTTGCATCTCTTCTAAAGTTATTTCTTTATTCCATCTTTCATGGATAAGTGCATACTTTGCTGGGCTCCTGTTAGTGTACATATCTGTAGGCTTGCCTAACAAATTTTTTGCTTTTCCTCTAGGTGGAAATTAGTATTTATAAAAATTGGAGAAGGGCAATTGCCCTTTTCCAATGTAATTTTTCATTCTTCCAATTCTTCCAGCATCACATCTCAACATAACTGAATATGAGGAACCACCTTTTTTTTTTTCTGTTGGTCACTGTGGAAGTTCTGTTTAAGAAGGATGCTTCCTCCCATAAAACACCAACTGGTTCCTGTCTCTCCAGTTACAGTGACATTCCTGACACTGGTTTCCACATGCTTCGCCAGCAGCCCTTCTTGCTTAAGACGTGGTTTGTCCTCGTTTCAGTGCAAGCAAACAGAAAAGAGCTGATCAATACTATCTGAGTTAAAGGAGGCATTACATGTACTTTATTCTGTTCAACTAGCAGAAATTTAGAGGAGAAACTCAGCGACACAGTGAGAATCTCGTACCTCATGGGCAATGGCTCCTGGTGCCAGCCTTCACATCAAGGCCAGCTGAATGGAAAGTATTTGGTACAGAAACAGAAAGGCTTAGTCCTGCAAACAAGCTGCCAAATTAAAATGAGAATATACCTCTCTGTATTACACCTAAAATAAAGAAATTGAGGCAATGTCAAATTCTCTGATTCCAGAACAATAACAGCTGGGACCTGTTTAATGGTCAAGGTCCAGAGCTGTTAACTGTACCAGGACTTGTTCCTTCACAGTTGGCCAAAAAGTGACTTGCTTTTGTGACCACAAGGAGATGAGGAGCTCAGACTGCAGAACTTTGAGAGGTCTTTGTTGTAGCAAAAGGACAAGCAGACAGCACGGGGCAATCTTATTCTCAGGCCAGAATGCAAAGTGCAAATAAATGTGGTGATTTCACAAGATTTTGAGCCTTGACACCAGCTGAATGACTTGGTTCTGGTTATCCAGTTATCTTGCCTGTCTCTTCCTCAAGCCCAGCATCTCAACTTGCAGCTTCAAAGACATCTAAAACAATGGAAAATTCTAAGACAGACTTTGTTAAGATATCAATGCTTGTGCAGTCACCTCTGTAAAGCCAGTACTTGAGACAAAGCTGGCAACCCAACCTATTGAGCAGGGACTCTCCCCCCACCTTCCACAGCCCCTATTGTTATTTTCCTGTGCTGAGTTTTCATGATGGGCAAGCAGTGTCACCACAGTAGCTGTCAATAATCTACCTCTTCTCCCAGTGAATCCACTCCTGCCCAAGCACTACAGAAAGTTGTTCCTTTGCCTTTACCTCCCCAGGGCAGCCTAATGTCTGCATCACCAGCACTGACGCTAAGTGCTTTCCTTGCCAAGGAAGGGTACTGCCATCCACTTTCAGGAGTTCACTCAAAAATTTGGAGTCAAGCTCCAGAATTGAGTATATTCAAGGATTGCTCTTATACAAAAGATGCCAGGGCAGAAAGAGGCAGCTTTCCCCTGGGCCAGGGTAGTAAGGCCAGGCAATAACCGGGTACTACCTGGGGTCCTATTAATTCTGAATTCCTCTAGTTGTCTAAATTTATACACCTCTACACACCTATAAAAATTTTGTCTTAGCATGTGTATAGAGGGCCCGTACTTCCAACAAGTAGTTGGCTGTCTTCGATTATGCCATCTCCCAGGCATGCTATTTTGCAGACCTAGTGAATAATTGTTCTTCATCCTACTTTCCACAGCTGTTTTGTGCTCCACAGCCAACAGAGGTTCTTGGCCTCCTGTCCAAACCCCAAAAGTAGAACTTCCCAAGAGGCATGTTCTACCATCACATGAAAAAAGCTGTGAAATAGAAGCCAGAAGGGCATAAGAAGATAAATGCAACCTGACACCCATAACTACAGCACAAATGTGAATCTTGTACTCCAACCAGTTGCATTGTACAGGAGATACAAACATCCACACACCCAAAAATGCCACAGAAATTGTATTGAAGAAGCAGAGAGCATAGGGGACCGTAAGATATTTTACCAGCAGACTTACTGCCAGCAAGGCAGTGGCTTGCAGTAAGTGCTAGACAATTTCAGAGCAGTGCCCTCTCCCCTTTTCCATGAGTTTGCACAGCTGCACCTGCAGATGTAGGCACTTGGCTACTTCTGCTCTAGAGAAGCTTATGGCTTAAAGACTGCTATAAAACCACTGTAAAAGTGTGTGAGGAAAATCATATGCTAAGTATATGCTACCTTGCTCAAGCTACTAATCATCGTCCCCATGAGTAACAGGCTTTTTACACACTTTCAATACAGGAAAAGAAAAAAAATTAGGGATACAGCAAGCTTTCAAGATGAATCAGAAGTAGGGCCCAGGGTCTAAGAAAGAAAAGGAAAGAAAGTACAGGGTAATGTAATGGAACTGTAGCAAGTGATGAACAAGTGACTGTAAGAAATGCTGACTCCAGTGACACTTGTTTGTTATCAAAGCAATTTGTCCAAGTCTCATCTCAATTTTTTCAAATAGTAGTAGAAATACCACTTATCTTCTGATGACCGGGATTTGAGTAAAAAATCTGAGACATACATATGCTATACGTAACAGTGTGTTGTCCTGGGTTTAGGTGGGGGGATAGAGTTCATTTTCTTCTCAGTAGCTGGTACAGTGCTGTTTTGATTTTAGTACAAGAATAATGTTGATAACACACTGATGTTTTTGTTTTAGCTCAGTAGTTCTTCCCCAAAGTCAAGGACTTTTCAGTCTCATGCTGTGGCACTGAGCAGACACACCAGAATCTGTGAGGGCTCATGGCCTGGGTGACTGACCCAAGCTGCCAAAGGGCCATTCCCCATTCCACACCACAGAATGTCATGCCCAGTAGCTGATTTTTGCTGGGGGATGGGCAGGTGTCAGTCAGTGGTTGGTAAGCAATTGCATCCTGCATCACTTTAGCCCTCTTCAGTTTTATTCTTCTGTCTCTCCTTTTCATTGCTACAATGTTACAACTATTACAGAATAGTTGTTCGTGTTGTTACTGCTATTACATTTTATTTTGTTTCGATTATTAAACTGTTCTTATCTCAACCCGAGTTTTACAGGTTTTTTTTCTGATTCTTGTCTCCACTGTGGAGAGAGTGGGGGAGAGAGTGAGCAGCTGTGTGGTGCATACTTGCCAGCTGGGGTTAAACCATGACGTGTGTGTGCACACAAATATTAATATATAATTATAAATACAAATGCTTGGTATATGTTCAGGATTTGAATTTTTTCAGTTCGATTTTTCCTTAAAAAGGTCAAGAGGTACCAGTCCGTCAGAGGGCTTTGGTTTTCTGGTCTTTTTTATTAGGAGATGAATAAAGACAAGTGATTGCCTAGAAAAATATTTCAGATGTAAAACTGAACAATGTTAGATGCACACATTGTCAGGCAGAAAAAATATTTACGTGGGACTAACTCCAGTATCTGATATTGGTTCAGTATATAGATTGTTGAGCTTTCTTTCATCTGTGATCCTAGTTTATACCAGCAGCTCAAAAACCAAAACAAATTACATTTTTAAAAACAAAGGAACTCCTGCTTAAGTAAAACTCCTTTCTAATATTCAGTGTTCGACAAAGCCAAAGAAGGAAACAGTGGTGAAAGCCAACAAATATGAATTATGAGGAATATCTCTCCATTTATTGCAGGTAAAAGCTGCTTAACTTGGTCTAACTGCTAAACAGATTCACAAGCAGATTCAGCTCAAGCAAGTTAGAACTCCCTCTAATGGCAACTGGATAAAGGACAGACTTTGAAAAAATTAAAAGCATCTCACTGTATTTGAAACCTATTTTTCACTAAGAAAATGTTGGTACGAATTATTTTGAAAAATGAAACTTTAGCCAGTGCCCAAGATTCTTTTAAATTACAACTTTTTTTACATGCCTGACAAAGTTTTTATGAGCTTTGTAAGATGTGTTATGCAAAAATTTACACATTATGTAAAATGTGTTTCTCTAACCTGTCTGCTGCTTTAACAAACTGGCTTAGAAAAACACTCCAGACAGATGATTCCTCCCGTACACAAAAAGGGTCCTGGTATTCTGCAACACCACTCCCAACAGTAACACTAAACACTTAGAGAGATGATTTAGTTACAGAATCTGGAATTCACAGGCAAAATAAGCATTTAACCTGTGCAGGGAGTGTAATAAAATTAGAAAATACTATATTCTACTCACAAATACCAAGCAGAAATTGTCCCTAGAAAACCATGAAAATTAAGAACAAACATCAACTCCTTTCAATTGGATGAGCACTGAGTGCAGGATTAAAATGTTAAGGAGGGAAAGTAACTAAAGGATTGCCTGTTAGCACTAGTTAGATGTGCTAGCAGCAACATATAGGGACAAAACTTACAAAGTTACCAATTTAGAAAGCCTCAACCTCCGTAAAAAGGAGATCTAGCAAAGCCTTTTCCCATAGCCCTGAGGTAATTTCAGTTCTCAGATAATTTTGGTTGGATATTCTCCTTTATTTCTATCTTTATTTTCTACCCCTACACACAGACATGGGATTAAAAAACTGGGAGGCCATTATTTGATTTATTAGCAGTAATGATTTGTGCATCATTTTTATAGCCTGAGGGTAATTTCAATTAGAAATTACAATTACATTTCAACTACAAAAAAAATCTCAGGCTCTTGCTGGTCGAAAGTGAAATGTTCTCAGAAAAGAAGTATTCAAGGGGGTAGAAATTCGAAGTAAAGCGAATTGAACATTTAAAACAACGTAAAAACTGTTTCTAAAAAGCAGACTTTTATTCAAAAACTGAACTCCAAAAAATGCTGACTTTTTATCAAAAGCTCACCAGAGCCATTCCCCTCAAAACCGATCTAGTAACTCTCCCACTTTAGTAACACAAGTTTATAGAGAAGTGTGGAAAAGACTAGTCTTTTGTGCTAGCCTGTACCCCCCCGCTCCTTCAGAATAAGAAAGGCATATGGAATCTGATCCAAACCTCACACACATAAATGAAAAGTCTTGTGAATTCACACTAGCCTACATGAACTGTTGTTACCTCTTCTCATAGTTACTGGAGGTTCAAAGGAGAAATGACTGCTTACCCCAGCAACTTCAGTAGTAAGCACATTTATAATGGCAGATAAAATAAGAAGTGTATTTTGAAAGTAGGGCATACTTGGCTGCAAGACGCTAGAGAACGACAGATCAGTCTATGCTTGTAAGCAAACTCATTTTATTGAATGGTTTGAAGGGCTGCTTAAAATAAAAACACTTTACAGTCTGTACATGCAGTTTCAATTCTAAAAAATTAAATATGTTTTTCAGAAAACATGCATATTTATGTACATCATTTTGAAATAAAAGAAAGCATTACCATTTACTGCAGAAATTCCTCTTTTAAAATCTTTTAAGAGATAAGGCAGGCAGGAGCAATTCTGCAGAAAGCAAAGCTTAGAAAGCTTCTCTACTCTGAAGGTAAAGTTTATTTATTCAGAGACATTAGTAACAGTACAAGAAGGTCGTTTAAGGATGGATTCAACAGAAAATGACAGTGGCTCAGTTGTTGAAAGTTTTGTTGTGGCCTGTTTGGCCCCAAAGAAGTCTTTTGCACATTTCTCCACAGTAAACTTGTATTTTTGGTTCTCTTTAACAGCACACTCCCTGTACTTCTTAGAAGCATCTTCAAAAGTCTCCTTCACAAATGACATTCTTAACTCTGCTGTTGGAGTGTCAGGAAATGTCTGATGGAACAGTGACTGAAATGCACTGCACTTGAGTGGTGGAGGGGGTTTGGTACTGTTTTTGCTGATCTTGCTTAATGCCTGTTCCTGAGGAGACAGAGAACCCTTATCAGAAATCTGGGAGAAAGTCCTTTTTGGAGGAGAGAATGCTGACCTCTCACGAGCTTCCTGATGAAGGCACAGTATTTCATTACGTGACTGCTGAATGTCTCGCGTGTGCGTCAGAACAAATGAATTTTCCAGTTTTGGAGGCACGATGTCATGCTCAGTGTTTGGACAGTCCTGACTTTGTGAGACCCTGGCATCCCAACCTGTCCCAGGTTTGAGAGCTTGGACAGCAGTAGCATTTAACAGGCATTGCTGATAGAGGAGAGCATCACTAATGGGGCCACATTTTGGCCACACTAAGAACCTAGAAGACAGGGGATACTGCCTGTAGGTAGTAGCTACACTGACATTTGAAGAAATTAGTTCCATGTTGCTAGGTCCTGAATACTGCATCGTTAGATCAAGGCAGGTTGGTAAAAAATTTGAAAATTCCTTGTTTGGATTATCAGCTTGAGTAGTGTTGAAGGCTGCTTTATACGAATTGTATTCAGCTCCACGCACTATACGGTTAGGGAGAAAAAGGGCAGCTGCTTGTGTAGCTTCCATCATATCTCTCTCTTTATACTCTCTCTCTAGCATAATGTTCTCCAACTCCTTATCAGCAAAAGCCCGTCTCTTTCTCATCCTGTCACTTACAGGAGGCGGCAAGGGTGAATTCCCTCCCAGGTAAGAGTCTGTTGGAATAGGACGATAACCTAAAACAACAAAGCAGCATTAGGAATTAAGCCATGTAAAAATTAAAGCTGTGTCTGTAAAACAGCTGCATGAGCCAGTCCCACCAAGCACCACGCTCTTGTCACAGACCCTGGTCACCATCAGCTCCTTCAGAAGTCACCACGACACAGAGGCTTAGTGATCAGGCACATTCAGTTCCTCAGTGCAGATAAGCAAGCCCTGCTTTTTTGACATGTTTAGCATCCATCAAAGCTAGCTGATTAGTAGTTTTTTAAAAAGCAGTTCCAGACAAACAGATCAAGGAGGGAGAAGGAAAAAAAAAAAAAAAAAAAGGCAAAGCCCTACTGTGTATTATGACTGGTATTCCATCATGAGGCTTAAGGAGAGCATCCAAATATTTTATTTCTTATGAACTAGAATTTCAATAAAACATAGAAATTCAGTGTCCAGTGCATTCAATTACCAAGCTACCTGGCTTAATTTAATATAACAGATAGGATCCAATCCTGTTTGCTCTACCCAGACAAGTAATTCCATTAAATTAATGGAAGTGTTTACATGAGTCAGGAGAACAGGATTTTACCTGTTTTCACCCCCATTCCTCTCATACACGTTTCCCCTTTTCCAAGGAAGACACCTATATCTACAGCTGGTGTCTTCTATTTTCTAAAGATGAATCACTATGTACACATTGCTAGAGATGGTAGAAAATCCCAAGGAGAACTAGGAGAAAAGAAAAAGACAGTTACGATAAATTAGAGGAAAGAATACAGAAAAGTTTTCCAAAAAATGAACTGTAGATGTAAATTAGAGGTTTCTAAAAGGACTAAATATTAATTGAGCTTGAACAGACAAAGGAAAGAGCTTTCGATCTCAGAAAAAAAATTAAATTGAGAAGTACAATGATTTATAGGGATATGGTTTGGAAAATAATTAAACCAAACAAAGGAATAAATATATGCACAATCCCAAACGGGTGTGGGGGAAGAAATACCACCTTTTCGCTAAAATAATGATCTTTAAAAGATAATTCTTCCACAGTAAATATTTTCGACAGCGAAAAAACTAAGCACCTTATTTTGCAGATCTTACTTTTGATAATGTCTCAAACGGAACTGCTGTGTTAGGTGTTCAGAGAAAAAGAAAAAAATGAATCTATTTACTCGTTTGCTGATTAAAACACCCGTGAATAAACTACCCTGTGAATAAATTACCCTGCGCTGCAAAACGCTGCTGGGTAGCCATGTAAAAAGACTGCCAGCTTGTAACAGTAACTCTCAAATTTCAAACTACCGTTGCGAGCATTTCAGGCATTATTTTGGGCGGAGGGGACAAGGAACTGAAATTCTGCCGCATCGATGCCAGCCTCGAAGGGCAGGAGCCTCCGCCGCCCGGCGCTGGTAGCGGGCGCGCTTTAACGCCTCTTTCGGGAAAGGACGCTGCACTTGGACGGGAGGTGCGGGTCTTCCTGGGGCAGAGCGGGATTTCCCCCCTGCCAGCGGTGCTGCGGGAAGCCGTGGAGGAGCAGGGGATGCTCTTACCTTCCAGGATGCTCTTGGCCAAGAGGCTGGGCGTTCGGACGTGCCTCTGGTAGACGGCTTTGCGCTCCAGACTTGCCTGCTTCCCCGCCAACCCCTTCTTGTCCTAAGAGAGCGATCGGATGGCACCGTCAGACAGGGGCTGCCCGTCCCATCCCATCCCGTCCCGTCCGGTCCCGCCGCGTCCCGTGCCCCCTCACCTCGGTGGCCTGTTGCCGTCGGAGCGCCACCTGGGCGGCCATGACGCGCTGCCGCTCCACCACCAGCAGGCAGTTGGCACACTGGCAGTCGCGCCAGCGGCAGAACCGCTTGTGTCCCTTCAGGCACGACACCACGCCGTGGTTGCGGCACCGGGCGCACTTGGGCGTGCGGCTCAGCTTCCGCGGTTCGCCCCGCCGCGGAGCCGCCGCCGCCTCCTCGCTTTCCTCCTCCTCCTCCTCTTCCTCCTCCGGGCCGGTGCTGCCGCGCGGAGCGCCGGGTGCCTCGTCCGGCTCCCCTTCCAGACTCTCCACGTCGATCTCCCAGTCGGCGCCGGCGGGTCCCTCAGCCATAGCTCCTCGGCGGCACAGCTACGAGAGAAGGGTCAGGCCTCCAGCCCCCGCGGCGGAACGGCAGCCGGAGCACGCCCGGCTTCCCAGGTGCCCGTCTGCAGCCCCGCCGAGACGCGCCCGCGTCGGGAAGTCACGGCAGAGCCCGCCTGGGATGTCGTCTTTCCCCTTACCGTCAGCCCGGGTCTCTTGCGCACGACCCGCGCGAGGCTCAGTTTAGCCACGACGGACGCCTCCCTCCCTCCCTCCCTCCCTCCCTCCCTGCCGGCGCGGCTTGCGGGGAGCTGTGATAGCCCGCCGCAGGCAGGAGCGCGTCTCCTGCAGCGAAGGATGCGGGAGGAACCGTCCCAGGGCAATGCCCAGAGCTACAGCGCTACGGCTCTGTCCGGCCTTAAGGTCCGGAGGGCCCTGTTTATTACAGGATCCCGAGAATCCTCCTGCCAGCCGCGTTGAAACTTGGGAGACAGGCAGAGGACAGCTGGACTTCACACACCGCCGCTGTCCGCGCCAGCAACCAAAGGCAGTATGAGCTCCTAGAGCTCTCTGCGGAAGATGCATCTTCCGACCCCCACCTGCTCCCACAGACCTTGCTGTCCTTGTTTCTGCACACTGCACTTACCAAAGGCAGGTGGTGCAGGAAGCGCGCAGCCCCTCAGCTCCTCGCAGTTCGCAAGGGCCGCTGCCCCAGACCAGCCGGAGACAAGGAACTCCCGATCCCCGCACCTGGCGCTTAAAGCTCCCCGACAGCCGGGACGCTGCGCCGTCGGGGGAGATGCTTGCCGTGCGGTGCGTGGCTGTGGGTGCGCCGGGCCGGGGATGGCACCGAGCCGAGGCTGCCGAGCCTGCCGCG
>VYZP01008249.1:48580-76362 GCA_013400635.1 Hypocryptadius cinnamomeus | reverse complement strand
AAAAAAAAAAAACAACCCCAAACCAAAAACAACCAAACAAAAACCCCACCAAATTAGAAGAAAACCAACCAAACAAAAGAGAAAACCCAAACAAAAAACCAAAAGTAATCCTTCAACATCCTTCTTAGCATTTGAGCAACCTGCTACTTCACGGTCAATACCCAAGAACATGGTGTGCTGCAACCAATACTGTCTGAGCTACGACAATGTTGATGCCAAAACAGTTGGTGAGGCTGAGGAGAAGGTAAGAAAAACATGACTGAAAAAGGAAGTAGAGGTAAGGCTGTTGCATTTGTAGCACTCTCAGTCACATAATTATAAAAGCGGCCATAGCAGATGAACAAAAACCCACCTAAGCAAATATCCCACCTCCCACTATGGTCAAAAGTAGATGCCTAATGGAGAACATAATACATGGGGAAGTGTATGTAATACCTGTCTCAAATACTTTCCTAGCCTAAAGCCATTTATGATTCAGATTCCCCCAATTAAAAGTGCTTTCTACATATTTGGTAACCCTTAAAGGTTGTAATTTCTATTTATTTTTCAAGCTTTCACCTCACACATATACTCAGTACTGGACTGAATAACGTCCCATGTGAATAAAAAATGTGATAGCGGTACAGCACCAGATGTTATAATTTAAGGTCACAATTAAGGAAAACATTCNAGATGTTATAATTTAAGGTCACAATTAAGGAAAACATTCTCAGGAGCAGCTATGGTTTTTATTCAACCAATTTCTATATCTGGAGAAAAAAGCAACATAAAAAATTAATCTGCTTCTTTAAGTCTGCATACACCTCCCATAGCTTTAGTCAAGGCTCTGTTTGCGCCCATGAAAGCTGAGATCCCCAGGAATTATTCAGCAGTGTTACTGTTACACACTAATTTGCCCTAAGGTGGTTCAGAGCCTATTATTTGCCAGAAAGCACAATCTGAATGTTCCTATTGTTATAAATGAGCACTGGATACATTACTATCATAACAGTTTATCAATACATACAAAGCAAATCCTAAGAAGCCTTTATTTTTTCCTCTTGAGACAGAAATGCCTGTCATTATCTGACCTTACCAATAACAGGTAAGAAAAGATACTCTTCCTGGGCTTCACAAGACAGTTTTGGTTGGAATACTTCTATTGCCACATCCTGCAGGCTTGCCAAAACATTATCATGCTAGCATGGGCAAAGCTTTCCACTTGGGACAACTCATCACCATCATATCACTAGATGCCAGACTGTCAAAGCAAACATATACTCATGCATTACTGGCTTAGAAAGCAATAGCTAAGCTTAAAACAATAGCTGAGTGTATCTATTAAATCTAAAAATATTTACTTTTAAAAGTATGGGATCAGCAAACTGACAATCTATATGTCATTGCTCTCTCTAAATTTGATTTACACAACTGGGCCTTGAAACAAATCAAGAACAGATTAAATCAGCTATGACTTCATCAGCATCTCCTTTTTTTGCCAACAGCCCTGTCCTTTTTAGGTAAGGAAAAGGCAAGGACATTTAGTTTAATACCCCTTCCAGTATGATACACCCTCCCCAGTCCAACCAGAAACATACAGATATTCTGCGATATACTTGATGCTTCCTTTGGGCCATCTTCTGGTGCATCGGAGGACGACATCGGATCTGCAGCAGCCTGTATGAAACAAATTCAAAAGGAGGCTGGGAATTATAATGAAATGTTTCAATACATCTTTCCCTTTGTGAGTTTACTCAATTTGAACCTACCAATAATATTCAAGCAAGTAAATAATTTAAGCAGTGTCACAGTTCAAAACATCTGTGATTTTACAACTATTTTTCCTAGCTGCCTGAGTATGAGAAAGAACATCTTAAAAACTGACTACTTCATGCCTATTTTAAGAGATAATATTTATACCTGACATGGAGTTTTAAAATAAATGAGATTCCAGAAAAAAAGAACAAATTTATCTCTAACACTACTACAGTACTACAGCGACTACAGCACTTTGTGTTGAAAACTAAAATGTGCACTGATTATTTTATACCATTTGACTCAACTATCAGTCAGCATTAGTCTGTCAGGAGTCTGACAAAGTTAATCAGTACTCACAAGATTAAGCACATCCATTCTAGAAGAGTCAGGCCAAGTATTTGTTGGAATAAGGCAATTACACAATATGCACATCAAATCTTAGAAAGTTCACGTGCATGTTGACTTTACAGAAATCAAAAGATACAAGGCATCTGCAGAGTTTTGCTCTCTAAAGGAACCGAAGGCAATTGAAAAGATTCACGAAGACTGACTCTTCGATATTATCCCTAGAAGTATATGATACAGGTCTTTGGCTAACAAAAACCTTCTTTATTTTTAATTAAACAGCAAGTTTTAAAACCTGTGCATAGAATTTAGATAATTCCAGTCATTCAGCCAATGTCATTAAAGCCAGAGAGGCAGAGTCAGTGCAGAAAAGACTCAGGAGTAAAGGAAAACTAAATTATAAACTACCTTTAGGCAATTACCTTAATTCAAAGTTTCATCAGGATGATTACTGGAAGAATTTGGAATTTCTGAACAACACTAAGTCAAAAAGTTAGAGACGGGATGAGAACCCATCGTCACTTAAGTATTTTTCCAAAGGAAAGACAATATTAATGAGTCAGCAAGCAGGCAGCCAACCTCTCCTGATGGATGTCAGCTTTTTAGCTAAAATGACTGGTTTATGCACTTTGTACTTAACGTGGTAAGGTTTAAAGCAAGGCTGTTCAAAGCACACCCAAATGCTAAGAGCTTTCTATAAGAGTAATTATTTTCTTCCTGTATTCCATTATGTCAAACAGGAATTTTGAGAAAATAAATCCTGAGTGTCTTACCGTGGCCCCACTGAAGGCAAGGAAAAATTTATGATACATTTCATGGACTAAACTCAAAAAGTACAACAGGTTTACAGTGCAAAGTTTAAAATAGTCACAGCAACACATCATCCTTTCGCTACAAAGCAGAAGTCTGTTCATTGACAACTGCAAACTGCAATTACACTGTAAATTGCAATTACATTCACAAATCTAATTTAACACCAGCTCAGCTTTTGATCACAACATATGGCTTGACTACTGCTTGCATACGTTAAGTCTAGTCACAGCAATATTTTGGAAAAATTTATCCATCTGTAACATATGGAATTAATCCTGTCACTTATGCTGGCTTTGTCATCACAACATCACAACACTGCAATGAGCACAGCACTAAACCACCACACTAGGAATCTGTTGTTCTTTCTTTTTATTAACAGGACGAAAGAACTGACGTTCTTATACTTCGTAGGATAAAAATTTCCTGAGCTTCACCTATTATACCAGGAAAAGGTTTTGAGAAACACGGATATGAAAGAAGAAGAAAAGGAACAGAAAGGATAGAAAAAGCATCTCAGTTTAATATGGCAAGGAACTTCAGCCATGTACAATGAGATTATTTGTATATAATCGATTTCTGTAATTTACTCACAAAACCTTTTTCCTCCTAAAGGTTTAATCTCATAGGTTAGGCAATTTTATGCAATTCCTCACTTGCAAGTAGAATAATAGAAAATACCAATTTTAGCTTTTGCAAGTGGAAGGAAAGAGAACCTGAAAAGAACCTAAATGTATCAAGAAAAATAGCACTCAGCTCTCCATTCCCATTTTAAAAGCGGTCTCACACCAGCATTCTCAGTCCTAAGACTTTGCAGAACTTGCCCAAAATAAGTGGAAGAACCTGGCTGATTCAGTCTTGACCTTCCCTGCGATTGTACTGAGATACAAACTTCATCTTCCCTACCTCAGGCTGTTGCTCCTCTTGCATTCCTGCAGTGTAGGCTTATTTTCACCAACCACACAAGAACTGCAAGAAGTAAAAAGAAATGGGAGAGAATTAAAAATTATTGGCATAAACCAGAATATTTGCTCAAGAACTGTCCAGGGGAAAAAAAAAAAGAAAGAAAAAGATGTGTTTCTACAGTCTCTAATAAAGGCTGAAGTAATAAAAGCAGCAAACTGAAGAGGCACAAATGTCACCTCTTCAACTCTACTGCTATTAAGAGAAACAGAACAAACCAACAGCAACTCCCCCAGAGGTAGGCTAAACCAGCCTGTTTCAGTATGGTTCTTGAGGTGGCTCAAGCCAGAGAACAGTTTCTGCAACAGCAGAAGTCTTGCTCAACTTATTCAGTAGTTCTGTGTAGTTCATATAAACTACATCAAGACAGTTTTTAGGCAGATTTTAGGAATCATCTATATTTCTAGTACTTTACTGCTGCACAGAATAGGAGACCAGTCACAATCTTAATATTCAACATGTTGTTTTATCTGCATCATGTGACCACATATATTTATAAATATGCCAGAGTTAGAAGATCAGTCAGCTAGTATCTGTGTGACAAACCCGTGAAACTAGGTTTTCAAACCCTTACTGAATGGTTTCTATGTTTTAGTTTAACAACAGGGATGAAGGAATCTTAGAAGTCCAAAGTTCTCCCTGACGCTGGCAGAGTGCTGTGATTGGACTTGGGTGGTACTCTGAGGTGATTACATGAGACACTGAATGCATGACTAGTGCTCATTCTGCTTATTCTCACTGCCATCCCACTAATATTGAAGCACTCAAAGAAAGTGACACTTCTCTACTACAGCATTTTGGGCTACCCACATTTGAGCTATTTCACAGTACATGTGATCAGTGTTTTATTTTATTAAATAAAGAGAGAGCAATCCTCAACAACTTATTCATAGAATACATTTGCAGCCCCGCTCTGAGGAGTGGACAGACAAGTCTGGCTCCTGCCCTATGGTCATATGAGGCTGGAGAAAAGCTGGCTGGCATTTGGGTGACAGCATACTTCAGCACACAAATGTGACAGCAATGGCAAACCTCCCTCTTCCCCAAATACAAAATCCTCCTGCAGTCAAATCAGTGCTCTGCATTCTGCTTTCTAGAAAGCCATTTTGCTTCCTAGCTTTGCTCAAAATACATTTCTTTAAAAGAGCATTTGCCTGGGCAGTATGGAGCAAGTGAGTGTAATTCTGTCCACTGGCACATCTCCCACCACGCAGCAGGGATCTCAGGAATTTGTGCCTTCTCACTGTCCACTGGTCATGGTCAGCCAGCACACCCGAGATCACAGCTGCAGGCTGGGCAAGAAAAAAGTAGAGTGGCTTCTTCATGGTCTCTAGAGCAAAATCCCCTTGAAACCCAACAGATTCCCACAGCTTGAGCAGGAACAGCTACAGACACAACTCCTGAGCTGTGAGGCAAATACCTCACTAAAACAAAAAAATACACACTGCACACAGTCCAAGAGGTTCATTAAAACAAACTATTCAAAAACATGCAAGAAGTCTGCACAGGCAACATAAGCACTCCAGTGGTTGTGCTACAAGGCACAATTTTAAAACCAGGACCTTCCTGTCCTCCAAGAAGTCAAGTCAAGGAAATCTGGATGTCAGAGTAAGCTGAAATGGCAGGTGAAGCAGAACTGCTCTTCTGCTTCAGTATTTCCACAATTTACGAGTGGTGTGGACAGATCTAAAGCAGGACAGCAGAAGGAAACCCCTGCCTTGACACCTGCAACCTGACTGGGACACACCAGCCCACAGACACCTCACTCCAGACAGTCTCTCCGTTTTGGGGGATTAAGTAAACTCAGTGCCTCTTTTTATCCTGTCCTGTCCCTGACAGACTGACTTAACTACTTGGTGACTTAGGTAGCAAACCACACTGGAAAGCAGGCTCAGTTTAAAAAAACCACCACTTTTCTCCCCTCCACTCTACCAAGGCATTTTTAGTACAGATGATTAAACAGCTGCAGGAAGAACTGCAGCTCCAAAATTTCAGGAACAGCATGAAGCGGAGATGCTGAAACCAGTTCTGAGAAAATACTTCTTCAACTACAGCATTACTCAGTGTGTACCAACACTCTGATGCTCAGCTCTAGGCTTGGTTCTCAATTGGTTTGTGTGCAAAATACCACAGTGTTTTTCTGTCAGTGAATCAGCTGGCCCTAAATACAACCTAAAGTTCTAAGCTTGATTAAGGTCTGCTGGCATTTGAAAATAATGTCTCTTATCTACAGACTACTCTTCAAACTAATGAAGTGCAAATTTCATTTTAAAAATAGACTCCTATACAGAAGCACTACATGGTATTTTTTCCCACCAAGTGACATTTTAGAAAACATCATCCCATTCTCACTACTAGCTAAATTCTATGTCTGATACTGGTGGGGGAGAGATCTTCTCTGAAGTTTACTCAAGCTAACTAGCACTGGTTTTTAACTGACCTATACCTTTGGAGAAAAGCTGTTTCCAGCTCACTGTTTCACTGCAGTTTTCAGCTCCAGCCCCTGCAGGGAATCCATGGAACAATACTTCCATGGCCAGATGAGAGAATGTGCAGCCACAATGACAGGCAAATCTGCCACCGTTTTCTTCTATGACAAGTGGGCCCGTGGGAATCCCATGAGGTTTAGTAAGTACAAGGTACTACACCTGAGTTGGGGCAACCCCCCATTATCAATACAGGCTGGGGATGAAGGGACTGAGAACAGCCCTGCTGAGAAGAACTTGGGGGTGCTGGTGGATGAGAGGCCAGACACGACCTGGCCATGTGCACTTGCAGCACAGAAAGCCAACTTGGGCTGCATCCAAAGCAGCATGGCCAGCAGGGTGAGGGAAGTGATTCTGTCCCTCTGCTCTGGTGACACCCCACCTGCAGTGCTGCATCCAGCTCTGGGGTCCCCAGCAAGGGAAGGACACTGACCTGTTGGACTGAGTCCAGAGGAAGCCACCATGATGGTTAGATGGCTAGAGCACCTCTCCTACAAGGGAAGGCTGAGACAATTGTGGTTGTTCAGCCTGGAAAAGAGAAGGCTTTAGGGTGACCTAATTGCAGCCATCCAGTACTGAAGAGAGCCTACAAAAAACATGGAAAGGGACATTTTACAAGAGCTGTAGTAACTGAACAAGGGGGAATAGCTTCAAACTGAAAGAGAGTAGATTCGGATCAGATATCAGGAAAAAATTCTTTACTGTGAGGGTGGTGAGGCACTGGAAGAGGTTGCCCAAAGAGGCTGTGAATGCCCTACCCCTCTGAGAGTTCAAGGCCAGTCTGAATGGAGCATGTAGCAACCTGGTCTACCTTGTACTTCTATGTACTCACATGAAGATATGTGAGTGGTATGAGATTTGGAATATAATCTGAAGCCTCTGAGAGAAGACCGAATGTACCTTGCTGTTACATGGATAACTAACCGAAGTGCACGAATCTGGATGCGCTTCCTTCCACCATGTCCAATAGCAAGAAAAGGGGCCAATTCAGATAAAATTCTGGCATTATTTGAACAATTTACATCCATGCATTTCAAAATTTCTTGGAGTTTAATTTTCCAACCTGTGTTCTGGGCTTTTTTTTTTCTTCTTTTTTTTTTTTTAAAGTTTACTCTCCTAGAGAAATGACACAAGGTAATAAGGCATCTTATTTGTTTGTGCTTGTTCACCCACAGGTGAATTTTAAACTATTTTGGCAAGCAGGGAAGAGTCTCACAGTCATTCAGAGGTGCAACACACAGCACTGCTCCTTCAGGAGAAGATCACTGAAGATTAGATGAGGTGCTTGTGAAAAAGAGGCGGTCCATAGAACTTTCTGGGGAACAGAAGGAAATTCAATCCCAAGCCACAGGCAAAAAAACCTGTTCAGACAATTATTTACAGTGTTCCATTAAACGTATTACTGCAGTATCTCATAACCTCAAGTTCTACTTACCATGAGATTTGGCATGAACATGTGAAACCAATCAAATTCCCCCTCCTCCAGCTACTTCAAAGGCCTGTAAGAGCCTCTTGTGAGATATATCATATACTGAAAATCTCAGACATGACAGTGCACTTCTTTCAGATGCACTGGGAGACACAGCTTTTAGGCACTCATAAAGATCAGAGATTAGGAAGTATTTCTGTTCTCTTATCTGCCAGGAGACTGTCTTAATCAGGGATTCATTCTCCTGATTCAAGTACTACCAAGAAAATTCCTGGAGCTAGTAGAGGCAAAGACAGGTGATTGATGATTGCATGATGATTGAATCTCCACCTCAAACACCTTTTTTCCAGGCAAATGGAATTCTTGTGCTTATTGCTCCTTTGTTAGTCCGAGGGGACCTGCCATTCACTGGGCCATTAAAAATTGTTGTTTATACATACATATGTGAAAAAATGAAGCCCTTTTGCCAACTCTTAAAATACCTAGGCAATCAAACAGGAATTTTTGAGACCACCAAATAAACTGCAAACCTAGAATTTAGCCATTACTCATCTCTATTGACAGGCACATATTTCCTCTCAAGCTCTTCTTGTTCCTACAGGACACACAGGACAGCCATTGCTACTGAGAAAAGTACTGCCAAAGAGGGGCTGTATTTTTCCCATGCACATGGGCATTATTCTCTTTCCCCCAAAGTTGCAAGTTCAGAAAGGAACACACAGAAAAGATCAACATCTTCTAGCAATGCTTACTTACCCTGCACAGATGCTGGCAAAGCAGAGGCAGAAAGAACTCCCTGCCATGCTATTTCACATCAGCCCTCCAGTTTTCCTAACATAAACCAGCTTCAGCAGCACTTCTTTGTACAAAATCTTCTCATGAACTCATTTTTCATACTTGAGAGCCTTAGTCAACCAAAGTGTTTCGGTTCCAGCTTCATATTTAGGCATCTGAAACTCTCTTAGCTTGCAGTCTCAAGAACACAAGAGGTACATGCACTCACAAATCACGGTTTCTAGCAAGGCAACTTAAAGAAAAAAGGGCCCTTTCCTGTTTAATTTCAGTGACGTAGTTCAGTGAGAAAATTCAAACACCACACAGACAATTCATTACAGCATCCTCCTGCAGTAGGGCTAAACTTGTTCCTTTAATGTCTTGTCTAAATTTGCTTCCTTCAGACAGTGATTCAACTCAATCGATAAAAAAGCTCTCAAAAAACCTCTCATGCTCCTACCCATAAAACAACACAGTCAGCTATTTTTTAACAAGATTTTTATTGCATGTTTTCCTCCTTCTGAGCTATACAGAAATTCAGAAGCAGCACTTTTGTTTCCTCAACATGTTGACACTGCAAGAGGGAAATAAAAGTTGTTCATAGTCTTATAATTGCTCTGTATTTTGATGTGCTGCACACACACCAGAATAGCTAGTAAAGAAACTAGGAAAGGAGTCACCAAACTACAGCTTGTTCCACCACTTACTGAAAGCAACATGCAAAAATTTCTGCATTTGATCCCCTCAACAAACAAATCTACATGTATCTATTAGTGCTTTTGATAGCTGCAGTATCCACTAACATTGCAGAAGGTACCCACATCTCTTGCGTTAATCAAAGTTTCAATCTCAAAGTGTTAATCCTGTAGCCTCTGAGATAGGATTGTATGTACGTTCCTGCCTACAAGTAAGTAACTGAAGTATATGAATGCTTAAATGCATATACAAATCTGACCTCTGGTAGCTAAACAAGTAGTTAGAAGGCTCATGGAAGTTTCAAAGCATTTCAATTTTGCAATCTGAATTTTCCTTTCTTTTTAATCATTGGTCCTTCTAGGATCCCCACACACCCCACAGGACAGCACTTCCTCCTAGTAACAAGGCACCACCACCCATCCTTGCTCCTCTGAAGTTGCTGTGGGAAAGACAAGAGATAGGCTGAGGACTGAATTTGCGAGCAAGCTGTCAAACAATAAGGTGGGAGTCCTCCAGTGAGAATATAGCACACCTCACACAGGTCATGCTACAACTGAGCCAAAACTGCCCTGAACTGGACATAAGCCACAGGCACACACAAAAGACTATGTCACAAACAGACTTGTATGCGAGCCCTCTGACACCAGTATCCCTGGCCAGAACACAGCTTCCATCAGCTTGGCATGAGATGCAGCAATAGAAATTTACCTGCATCTATGTGCATTAAGAGTGCTGTGTTCCTTTCATCCTCTAAACCTGCAGTTTCACTAGCAATGGATATTTGATTTAGCTGGTATAGCCTGTACACTTTATATTCATGTTATGCGCTGCATAAGCACATCTCATTTGAATACTGCTACCTTTTAACAGCATCACTTATTTCATGTAAACAGAAGAGGCATATCAGTACTTCAGAAGATACAGAGCAAACTTTTCTCCCACTGACAAACTGCTGCACTCTTTACTTACTGTCTGAAATACCTAACAAAGCACCTTCCATGCTTAACATTTAACCTATTGAGAAGGCAAAACCAAAATAACAAATACCCTCTTAAGTCTCAGCACCATACTCTGCAACATAAACAGAGTATTTATGATTGGTGAGGCTTTTTCCATATTTATGCACAGAAATCTCACAAATGTTTACAATCATCAGTTCCAAATGGTGTCTCCTCTGTTGATAGCCTGTTCATACTCAGAAGGATGCATCTGTGGAGACCTGTCTACCAATTAATGTAACAGCCACAAATTCAGAAATTGGAATGTATTTCAAAATTATCACCAAGGTGACCTACTCCACATATTGCATGTTGTCTCTTTGACACAAACCCACGCCTTTGAAACTCAACTGAGCAACTGGTTCTGCAATCACAGATGGTTGTAGAGCACGGCTCTGGTTTCTCACGACTCAGAAGTTCACAAATTTCAAAATGCATATTTTTACCCTCTGAGCATCAATGAGGTTTTCCTGCAAAATGAACTGTGCAGACATATGCAGCCTAAACTCAGGCACACTAGAGTCAACATCCATTTGCATGCTTTGGTAGTTAAAACATAAAAGTCAAAGACAACCACATTAATTTTGCTTGAAAGGAGGTGTTGAAACATGAGAATATGTGGCCTGGGACACTGAAAACACGTTTATCAGTGAAAGACAAGAATATACTCTGTGGTTTTACAAGTTATTGCTAATTACACTGACATGGGCTACTTGATGAAATGAGTAAGTATGAGGTGAATCAGGATGCTAATGCACTGCATTGCAGATTTATGAACAAACATTAGCCCAAATCCTTATTCTTTTAAGAGGTTGCAGAGGTTATAAATATACAGCTAAATTTAGAAACATGGGACAGAAAGACCACAGTGATGTGGCTCAAGTGTGGACAGGCACTCAGAAACTGACAGTTTTTTAGAACCTACACATCTATTCAAGTCACTTTACTATTGCATTCCAATGTGAATTATGTGAATTCAACAAAGATCTAGAACCAAAATAATTTTATTAGACTTTCCTGTATCCAGCAGTTTGGATTAAGACATCAGTACATCTCCCTCCAGGTCACGTAAAGCTATGAACAAAGTGATACTTCTACTTCTGGTTTTGGAAAATCCTCTGCAAAACACTCCCAAGCAGAACAGAAGGGAAATAGCACAGCTACTGCATGGGTATGGAGTTCCACAAGAAGTAGCTCTTCCACTCTGTTCATTACCTACAAGCAGCAAGCAAAGGAAACAAATGAAGTTCTGTGGTGCCAATAGATGTCTGCTGAAATATGCAGAAGCTGCATCTCAAAAGTAACAGCAGACACATTCACTTTTTTTATAAACAAACGCAATCCTTATGATGGTAAAATTGGGATTTCAGAAGACAAAATAATTTTGCCCAACTTCCAAGCACATTACTTATCAGTAGTGTTCTTCTTCTTGTCCCTTTCATCCTACTCTCCAAACACTATCTGTGAAGAAGCTGATGTACTCTTTCAAAGTCATCAGGTGAACACAAAGTTGAAAACAGTTACATGACATGGGCCCATCTTCTGGCCACAAGTAAAGAAATACAGCTCTACTGTGGCAGAGAACTGAAGAAAAACTCCTCAGAGACAAAGCTCCAGGGTAGCAAGTTCCACTCTGCAGTCACGGAAGCCCCATGCTAACACTAACAACTCAGTACTATCGACACACTCACAGGAAAGCTGTTCTACTTCCAAGTCCATCCAGCTGTTGCACCACTCATTTAACCTATAAAGGACTTTGCACCTAACTAATTCAGTATATTCACAGAATTCACAGAATGACTAGGTTGGAAGAGACCTTAAAGACCATAGAGTCCAACCCATGCCTAACACTTAAACTAAACCATGGCACCCAGTGCCACATCCAGTCTTTTTTTGAACACATCCAGGGATGGTGACTCCACCACCTCCCTGGACAGGCCATTCCAGAACTTTATCACTCTTTCCATGAAAAACTTTTTCCTAATATCCAACTTATATTTCCCTTGACACAGGTTGAGACTGTGTCCTCTCGTTCTGTCAGTTGTTGCCTGGTTCCCAGCCCCTCACCAGCCTCGTTGCCTCCTCTGGACACGCTCAAGCATCTCAACGTTCTTCCCAAACCGAGGGCCCAGAGCTGGACACAGCACTCAAGGTGTGACCTCACCAGTGCCGAGTACAGGGGAGGGATGACATCTCTGCTCCTGCTGGCCACACTATTCCTGATACCCGATATATATAAAAACCAACAACAAAAAAACACCTCTATTTGCATGACTATCTGCTGCCCTCCCAAAAAATGAGAAAATCCCTCAGCAACTCCTGATCCCAGCCCCTCACATACAGGCCTTCTTTGCAGGCTACACTGTAACTGGCTGTCTTGCTGTCCTTCTGAGGAACAGCTACCAGTGCAACACACAAGATATGCATCCCAGCAAGGCAAGACCAGGATCTCCAGATGTAGCATGCAGGTGATTGGACACTTTCTTCAATTTCACCAGCAGTCATGGTGTTGTTCAGCCGTGGTGTAGGCTCTTGCTCTCTCTCAAAAGTGTGCACACCCTTCCTGAGATAGACAGACTTCTCAACATAAGAGCAGGACGTTGCACTATCAATAGAGAGAGTTATTTAGCAGGCAGCCTGAAGGGCTTACCCACTGGAAGACACACTCCCTGAGCTCCAGAGCAGTGTTTGATATACAGGGTCATCAGGACATTTAAATTCTTGCATGCTAAGATCCTGCATCCCTCAGTGATTTCAATCAAAACTGCAAAGCAGGTCAACTAAAGGCAAGGAAAGAGGCAGGAGTAGAAAAGAGCTCCTCTACTTTTTAAAAATTATTATTATAAAAAGAAGTGCACAGGAAGAGAACTTGCCACTGAGTGCATGCACGTTTTCATACAAATCTATAAACTGTGGTTAATATCAAAGTTGTGTTCCCCTGAGTCCTTTTTTTAGGAAAGGAAAAAAAGAGTTTTCACTACAAAAGTTTTAAGTTCAAATACAGAATTGCAGTATTAACTAACATGTTCAAACCACCTGAAATTTGAATGGCCCTTTAAAAAAGCATTCAATAACTGAAGGTCTGATCTCAGATTCAAGTCACATAGGTATTTGCAAGTATGTTTCTAATCTAGTAACAACTATCACCAAGAGAATATATTGCTCAGATTTTGTCTAAATTATCTATGAAAGACAGTCAGTGTCCTGTCTTCTGACAGGACAAGGAGAGCTACAGAATCCTTCTTTCCTACTGGCACTGGCTAGCAAAGCACATGCTGTGGTATCACTTCAGACAGACACAGTTACACACCACTCCCATTAAATCTGGAGCACACTTATCTCTGGCCTGCTCTCATTCCTACATTTTCAAAGACTGCCCCAAATCTCTCTCTGCACTTTTCCTGAAGAGCAAATAAGGAAAAAGAAGATGCTTTCCAAAAAGTATTATTTTTAAAAAAGCACTCGTATGACTCTCCCACAAATAGACGGCAACACCACGTGGTTCATTCACAGTTGTGGTGGCAGCAGCAGCAGTGTTTCATCATTTTTACCATATGGAAGAAAAAATATACTGAAAAATCAATCTAACTCTTCTACCACCAAGCTACACAATATCCAAGTCTACAGTTAAGATGCCAAGTGCCAGACACTGTGAGGACTGAAATTTACAATAAGCAACCTAAAATTGAAATTTACAATACAAGTCAATCCAGATTACTGAATCTTGAAAGTCTACTGCCACCGACAGCACGGCACAAACCAGTGCCACAGCCACAACCCAGATTTTTCAGTTACTAAACTCATTTAGCTTAGGATAATTAAATGGATATTTAGACCTACCGTGTAAGGTCTAGCCTCATCTAAAATACAGACAAGAAACCCCTGGAATCTGTTTGGTTTGGGTTTTTAAGTTTTTTTTTGCTTTACTCTGTTAGCTTTCTAAGAAGGAATACCTCCATTAATGAGGTGGACAGTGGTTGCACAGATACACAACTCTACAAAATGGAGACGTGTCATTCCAGACACCCTGGGTATTTTTTTCGACTAGTATTGTCATCACCTTATTTGTAAAACAGCATCTAACCTGTAAAAGTCCATCCCGTTCTCTCACTTTTCCAACCCACCAGTTGCAACTTTTTCCGAAGTTTTACCAAAGGAAAATACTCTATTTCTTCCTGAAAGCTAGCAAAAATAAACACCTCTGTTATACAGACATCTGCATCAGCACATGTATTTTCCTCAAGAGAAAAGCCCAGGCTATGCCTGTGACACAAGTTATGTTCAAGAGCTAGGTTAATTTGAACTATTTTCAGAGGTGAATTCAGAAAAAGCCACAACTGTTTAGCGACCAAAAAAAAAAAGAAGAAAAACCGTGAGTCTCGGCTTTTCCGCAGCTCCCCGCCAGAACCAAACAAATCCCACGCTCTTATCACCAAACACCTGGATCAGGAGCGTTGTGCCACGTCCGTGAACCCCAAACCAGTGAACAGCCATAACGAAGGAGCTGAAGACACGCGGGCCGGGACCTTACAAACGGCCCCAAGAGTCGCATTTTCCCACAAGTTTCCTGCCCAGCTGCAGTTCCCCGGCCGGCAGGGCAGGGCAGCGCGGGCCTCCTCGCGGGACGCCCCCGGGAGGCGGCGGGCACCGGCCTCCCGGCCTCCTGCTGCCCCGCGAGCGGGGCCGATCGCCTCAGCCCGCCCGCTATGAGGCGGAGCTCGCCCGCTGCCGCAAGGCCGGCCCCGCCGGAGAGGCCCCTCGTCCCCGCCGCCTGCGGGGTCATCGGCGGGGCAGCGCCGGACCAACCCCGGCTGCAACTCTGTCGCCAGGCCCGGGGAGCGCTTCCAGCGACGAGAGAGAGTAGGGCCGCCGCGCCCCGGCCACCTCCCCGCCCAAGCGGGCGCTGCCCAGCAGCACCTCCGGGCNNNGCCCAGCAGCACCTCCGGGCCGGCACCTGGAGGGGCAGGGCCGGGTGCGTGCCAAGTGCGAGCAGCGAGGGGACACGGCCGCGCCGCTCGTAGCCCCCTCCCCTCCTGCGGGGCACCGGGAGAACCGCGGCACCCCCCATCCGCTTCCCCTTGCACGCACCGCCACGNCGGTTGCGCGGCAGCGGGCGGCAGCGGACTACAGCTCCCAGCCCGCGGGGCCCGCCCGCCGCCGGCCCCTCCTCCTCCTCCGCCCTCGCTCGCCCCGCGTGGCTGCTCCGCCAGCGGCCCGGAGCCGCGCGGCCCCGTGTCCGGGCCGGGTGCAGCGGCCGCTCGGATCTGTGCCGGCGGAAGGGCCGCCAGGGGTTATCGGGATTTCTGCGGGAGCTCCGGAGCGGAGCGTACGGGGGTGCCATCAGCGGGTTTCCAGGCGCCTTCAGCTTCCGTGGGGGGCGGGGGCCCTTCTGGCAGGGAATTGAGCCACGTCTTTGAGGCTGTTTCTCTCCGTACTGGTGAAGCAACTCTGCGGCCACGGCGACCGCTCTCAGCCGAGCCCGGCTTGGTGCAGGAGGTCCGGCCTGGCACCGACCTGCAAGCCCTGGCCTGGGAGCCAGCAGCGCTGCCCGGGTGTCCGTGCCTGCCGTGGCTGCTGTGGGACACGCGTGGCCGTCCTTGGGAGCCGGCTGGAAATGTGTACAGGTGTAAGGAGTAAGAGAGAGCCCTTAGCGGTGGGACTGCACCGGGTGTCCATGTGAAAACACGCCGTGGGTCTAATGACTGAAATCGCAGGGATATCACACTCCAAACGACGTCATCTCTGAATTTATCCATTACTTCCTCGATGTGCAGCCCTGCTTGTCACTGCTGTTCTGGCCCTTTGCTTTCTCTCTTGCAGTGGGCCTCTCCTGCTGGAAAAGAGTTAAATGTTTCACCCATGAAACATGAAAAATCTGTGTTACACCACCTCTCTAAGTACAAGGGGCATTTGGTGATACTCCAAATTACTAGGCTGACACATACAAGTATTTTACTGGTCAAGAAAACATTTGTTTTCAGAAAGACGTGTTGAGAGTTGATTATAACAACTGGTTGGTTGTGTCCTGGAATTGTCTCTTACCCTTTTCCTGCTTCTCTGTTCTGTTTCTGATAAGTCACAGTTTAGTGACAGTATGGCTTAAACACCCATTTAGTCTGAGCACACATTTGTTGTCTAAATGCAGTTTCATCTGAACAGATGTGAAGGTTTGTTTTCTGATTTTTTCTTACTTCACATCCTGGGTTAGTTTAGGATTAGGCTGAGCTTTGCAAGTGTGTGGTATGTGGAAATCAAGTCCAGACATGTTGAGAGAGCTGGGAGTTTTACTTCCTGTTTCAACTTGGTATAAAAGCACAGAGCAGGCATTTCACGTGTGAATGATCAAAACACACTGAATCAAATAAGGTGCAAGCTACGCAGACCTTCAGTTCTGAGGAAGAGCCATCCAATGTCTGACATAAAAGGAAGAAAATTTCACTTTGGTCATTTTAATCTAGTGCTGTACACTGATTCCACTGATTTGTACACAAATTCCCAATTTGTTTTTTTTTTCCCCACAAGTGGTGAGTGAAGGTCACCAAGAAAGATGGGACACTCTACTAGATCAGAACAAGTTGATTGATGCTTTTGAGGAGTGTGCCCGATGGCTTTATTGGCATCCAAGGACATCAGCCCTTTGAGTAGTGTAATTTCTAGATGCAGCTGCTCCCCCTGACCACAGCTGCTTGCTTCTGAGTCTGCTTCTAATCCCACCTTTCCAATCATCAGCTTTGCCCAGCCACAAGCTTTCCATGGTGCCAGATCCACCACAGGGCTGTCCTGTAGCAGGTAAAGCCTGTGAACATTGGCTAGCAGCACGAGAGGCCCTTATGCTCAGCAGCCTGAATATCAAGTTGCAGTAGCGTCCCTTACACAGCTGATCACAGATTTTATCCTCAGATTTGCTCAGCTATCAGTGTGTGCCAGGCTTATACTCAAGCCCCAGCTATTTGCAGTGTCATGTGTTTGGTTCAAGCTGATACTGATACTGAGTGACAGTTCAGTGTTTTTTTGACTGCAGCTCCTCCTACTACACCACCAATGGCGTTTTGTTCAAACTCCGTGAGCCCCTTGACAGACTACAGATCTGTCCCCATCTTCCCACTGCTTCAGATGCAAAAGCTCAATTATTTTTTGGTCGGAGCATGGGAGCGCTGCCTTAGCCTGCAGGAAATACCTCATCTGATCTGATCTGATTGACAAGCCCTGTGCTTTTGGGAATACTGTGAACCTTGTTGGCCTGATTTTATTTTAGCTCGTGATGCTGCACCCTGATTATGTCAACAGTGTTGGTACTTTTGTGTATACTTACTTCAGGCATTGTTTCCTTTGCTGGCTCAGCAAGAGCTGTGGTGGCTGAACATGCCTTTACAAGGACTAAAGTAAGATGCAGGTCTCTAATGACACGAAACAATGTGGCTGGAGATTCTGCCTGTGCTGTTTCAGCTTGGTTTGTGGTGCACAACACCTCTGAAAGTGGAGAGGGAGGGCTGAAATGGGAGGAACTTTATCAAAAGCAAGGACCTCTGCCAGCAGGAGGTCTTAGGGGTTCCCTTGTGCCAGGACTGTGCCAGGGATCCCTCTGACAACTGTGGTGCCTCTGCAAGAGCCTGTGTGACTGTAAATTGTGTTCTGCTCCGTTGTGAGTAATGAATGAGAGAGTTGTGGTAATTGAATACTCCATTAATTAGCAATTGCAAGATGAGTCACTGGTGTTTTCTGAGAAGCCTAATGTGACATGTAAATCATGTTCTTAATATTTAATACATTGAATATCTTCTTTAAATGTTGCTGTTGATGTGGGATTGTTTTGAGATCAATGGCAAATGCCAGTAGTGAAGAGAGGGCATAGTGGATGATTCCCAGATTTCTTCAGTGTTTCAACTCTACTTAAAATGCCCTTCTTTTTTATACTGAAACTGATCCTCATGGAATGGCTACCAGCCACACACAGTATATCTGAAGTAAGTTTGTTGTGTAATGAGCCAGAAAGACTCCTCATGAACATGCCGCTGTTCTTAGGCATAGAAATTTCCAAGAATTTTTGGGATTCTCTTCCTAGTCCTCTTCCAGGACTAGGAAGAGGAGGGGAAGTTAAGTGCACTTCTGCCTGCCCTCCCTTGCTCTCTTTCCTTCTTTTCTTCCCTCCCTTCTGCCTTCATATTCCATCCACTCTGCCCTCTTCTTTCTCTTTTGTAAAAAGTTATTTTTACATAATGTTTCTTAAGAACTGATAGGAGTAATGGTGACATCAGCTAGAAGAGCTCGATTGTCTTCAGATCTCTAGTTAGTAGCAAATAGAGACCCAGTGCAACATTTGAATCAGCGCCTGAGCAGGTTGCCAGGGAAGGTACCAGGCTATTTCCTGGATGCCATATGTCTGTCCAGGTCACGACAGGTTTTTAAGAACTTGTAATAAAAAATCACCACTACCATCCAAAACAAAAAACCTTGAGCATTAGAAATGTTATTCAAGCATCTGACCTAAACTGGTGTTTGCCTGTATCCAAGCCCAGTAGCTGGTGCTTTGTGGGACTGGAGGACAACTTTCCCTTTGTAGCAGCCTTCACCTGTTTAAACATTGTCACATCTTCTCTTGCCGTCTCTAGATTAGCGAGCCTTAAGATTTTCTCCATGAGTCCCAGCCTGGGACTGGGGCTGGGGCTGGTACTGCACACTGCCTGGAAAACTCACCTGGACCCATCACTGCTGAGCACTCCCCAGATCAGCAGGATCCCTCCCCACCACCTCTGGCGCTTCCAGCCCGGGACCAAGGTGGGGGTGCTGTGACCATGGCTCGTCGGGACACCGACGGGAGCGTTCCACGGGCGCGCTGGGGCAGCAGCGGGGAACAGAGGGAGGGGAGCAGAGGGAAGGGAGCAGAGGGAAGGGAGCAGAGAGAAAGGAGCAGAGGGAAGGGAGCAGGGAGAAAGGAGCAGAGGGAAGGGAGCCGAGGGAAGGGAGCCGAGGGCGGGGACACGGCTGGGCCGGGCCGGTTCGGACCCGCGGGGCTGTGCCGCCCCCTGCCGGCCGCGCTCCGTCAGCGCCCCTCGGGGATGCTGCGGCCCCCGCGCCCCGCCGGGGTCACCCCCCAGCCTCCACAGCCCCCGCACCCCTGCCTCAGTCTTCTTTTCTGGGAGACACCATCCATCGCAGACTGCGAAGCAGAAGAAGAAAGGCAGAGTGATTAGCAGCTTCGCGGAATTTCTTTGACCGTCCTCCCTGGAGGAGACGCGGGTTTCTGTCATTTCGATCTCACTCGCTGCGTGTTCGCTCAGAAAAGCCCCCGAGGGCCACCTCCAGCGTGCTTCACTCCCTCGGATCGGGAGTATGGTCTGTATTCACCTTGCTCCTAAACAGCGTCATCTAAACATGCTAAGAGGGAAGTTAGCGATTCTGCTGTGCCCTGGAGGGATATGGCTGTTCTGTCACTCGGGAAGCACAGAGGTGGCTCGCCATGTCAGGAGTGCCATCCAGACCCAGTGCCCTCCATGCACCGGCGTATCTGCTCCTGAGGCTGAGGTCTAGGAGATGTTCCTCCTACACTGCTTCTACGACGGAGCTGCTGTATGTGGAACTGACTCCACATGGAGCCATACGCTGTATGCTGGAAGTGGCTCCAACAAAGCTGATTTGGTAAATCAGAAGAACCAAACCACACGGGACTACTTCAACTATCTCTAGACTTTACAATTTTCCCTTAAAATTTGCATGAGATGTGGGGGCAGTTCGTCATGGGCGGTTGCTGTGAAGGGAAGCTGATGACTGTGAGCAAGGCTTTACTAGCCCGGGTCCAGCCCTAGCTGCTGTGCTGGTGACCGCGGCACGGGCACAGGCAGGCGTGCAGTCCACAGCGTGCATGTGGAGGACGATGGTGCTGATGGCAGAGGGGGTGGAAAGCCTACAGCTCCTTTGTTCTTCCTCTGCATCATCCCCACCCTCTGCTCTCCCCCTTTCCATTAAATTTGTAGCAAACCTGCAGAGCACAGTGCATTGCAGAGGCATTCCTAGTGCTCGTCAGTAACACAGCTTGGGTACAGAAGCTGCATCGGCACAGGGCTCTTTGTGAGATCGTTTGTGTGGGAGGCATGTGGAGCAAGCAACGTGGCACTGCTGTGACAGCAAGGTGGATGTGAGACACCGGCTCTGGGCTTTTTTTGTCCAGGAGGCAAATTAGCCTGTGCTTCTCTGCAGGAAAGGCTGGAAAAGAAGGCAAAACAGATTGTACACAGATGTACCTCTGTGAGGAAGCCGAGGACTGCACAAATTAATCTTTCTGTTCACCAGAGGTAAACACAAGTCTCACAACAAAGCCTAACTCCCATAAGCTTTGGAAGACAAGAAAGGACAACAGAGGTATTATATGTGGTCTTGTTCCTACACATGAACAATTAAATTGCATGGCGCTGTCTTCAACTAATAACAGACTGGATTAGAGCTACAGAGCAGAAAATCTGGGCTAATGCCAGTTTGCAATCCATAATGCACAGTTGTCTGCCTCAGATTTGAAAGCTGTATGGCATTATGGGAGGCTTTGGTTATAATCCCTGCAAATAAGTAAACAAATGAGTTGAAGATAAAGACCAGTTAATGAAGCACTGAAAATCACTGCTAATGTCAATGTGAGATGTGGACACAATAAATAGCATGAGGGGTCCAGATACTTGGTTTAAAGTTGTACTGAAAAGCCTCGTTCAGCAATGGGATTTTTTTCTGTTAAATTCCTCTGTTCTCAAAAGCCTTGGGGCATACATATACAGTAACAGCTTTTCCTACAACAAATCAAAGTGGAGATTGAAAGAGCTGGGTGCTTCCTGCTCTCCACTGATTCCCCAGGGAATCAGTCAAAGCAAAGAACAGTAAGTTAATCTGAGCAGGTGGTGCAAACATTTTCCCACATACTACGTCCATATGTGGAATCAGTGAAAGTGCTGTAATCGACTTGCCCACTCATCAGCTCCCCTATTTGCATGAGCTGTAAGACTCCTTATGTGTACTTGCATTCATTTGAGGACATAGCTTGCACAACTGAAGTCCCTGGCAAAGTTCTCTCTCACTTCAGTGGCTACAGGACTTCAGGATCTTGCTGTGAGTGGGCTAAAGATGGAGAGCCTCAATACCGTTAGTATGGTATTAGTTCAATTATGTAATTCAATTAAAAGAAAAATCAACCTTGTCACATGATTACAATCCCTTTCTTACTAATATCTAGAAATACTCTGATTGATTCACAAATCCCAGCTGCTTTTGCCTTCATAGATTAGATGGAAAAGTGCTTAACACATGAAAGGTCCCTTCATAATGCCTTTCTCCTGAAAAAATAATTAAGTTGCTAATAAAATCATTAGGGCACCCTAATATTACATTGTGTTCATGTACACAGTTCGTTTCAGTAGTAGGGAGTAGTTGCACAATGCAGAATCAGAACCTAAAATCCAAAATTATACCTACTACATATCAGAATATTCAATTGCCTCCCATGGATTTGAGTCAAAATGTCAATTCCCATGCCTGTGTCCTCTAATGGATCTTGAAACAAAGAGGTGGAATTTCCAAGAAATTAAATGTGTTCAAATTTTCTGCAAAAAATCCTGGGGCATACACCTAAAGATAAGAGTGAAGAGAAGGAAGGAGACATCCTCAAGATTTCTGAGAAGGTGGAGAACTTACTGGTTAAATGCAGACAAGTTTGAAAAGGACTCTATTAGGAACAAAAATGAAGAATAAAATTACGTCATGACTGGAGGTACACAGTTTGTGGTAATTGGGAGTGTGGCTGCGGCTGAGCCTCATCCCTAATGGATACAGCTGTGCAAAGCAGGTGAGCAGCATTGAAGGTCATGAGACATGGAGTGCCCAGGTGCACTCACCAGTCACCAAAAGGACACGCAGGTGCAATGCATGAACATAAGACTATAAAAGGTTGGGCTAAAGAACAGGGAGAGCAAACACTTGAGGGTTTCTGATGTGGTGTTACTGTTTGTGGGCAGATGCTTGAAGCCTTCTGATGAGGTCTGGTGCTACTCTGTATGGGCAAATGCTTAAAGCCTTTTGGAACTGTATGGTGATACTCTGTGTGTTGTGGCTGTCTCAACTGTGGCATGTGCTGTGACACATGGTGTCACCAACAGCTTTTGCTCACCTGCCCTTGTGGTCCTGGTAGAGTGGTTTAAAGAGTTATCACCCTTCAATCAGAGTTTAGTGCCCCTAATGAATTTGAGAGGGTTTATGCAAATCCATCCTACCTGGCATGGCAGTTGCCTAGAAGCACTCTTGTAATCTGTCCCTCCATCTCTGGTGAGAATGTAGGAATTAACAGCAATAACTTCCCAAGCCACTTGCTGAAGGGTTACCTGTGCCCTGCATCAAATTTTATCCATCTGAAAACCTGAATAGTCCCCAGACAGGTTACTGCTTAAATTAGCTGCTTTTCTTGAGCAAAGAAACCCAAACTACAACAGTATAAAATCATACTGTTTTTGTGTTATGGACACATCCAGCTGTGTGTGCTGGGCATTTTGTCCAGAAGGATACTGTGAGAGACTGTATTGAAAGCTTTGCCAAAAGAAAAAGAATCCCACATCTACTGTCTTCCCTTGGTCAACTAGATGAGTAACTTTGTCATAAAGAAAAATTAAGTTAGTTAAGCAGGACTTTCCCCTCATGATCCCACGAAGGTGAGTAACTTTAAAAGTACATGAAAAATGTCTCACAAAAATAAAAGAAGAAAGCTTTCAGCAATTCTTCCTATGGGAAAGTGTAAAGAAATGTCTTGTAGTTCTCATCTTTCTACCATGCTGATTAAAGCTTTATTGTCTACAGACAAGCTATAGAATGAATAATGTAACAGGCATTTTTAATACAAAACTATAGTAAGAATACTTAAGATTTTGTCATCATAAGAGAGCGAAACAAGATCCTTCATATCTGAGTATCAGAGAGGACAGGCAGGCTGACAAATGATTGTCCTGATTAAAGCAATGATGCCAGTGTGGGGTGTTGTTTGCACACAGGCTGTTTCCTTTGAATAAGCCTTTCCTGACCTTTACAGCAGGCAAGAGCAATGCTTGCTTGAGGACAGCACACTTCATGTGAGCAATTCAAGGAAGCTGTAAAAGAACATGGATCCAGGCCCCAAGGCTTGGAAAAAACCTCTGCTGTTGTACTGTTGTTGCATTACAGAAAAGCTGTAACCTTTCATCTCAGCAAGGACGTGGGTTTGAGTGACCCCGGGATAATAGTGGTGCTCTTTCACCAGCCCACACACAGTGTGCGTGGTCACCTTATCCTCTCCTGTGATGGCAAGGTCTGCCAAAACACATAAGCACAGCAGAGACAAAGAAGATATGTGTGCAGGTGGGAATCAGCTGGTACATGTGGAATACCTACCTTTGCACTGGACCTCTGTTTTCTGCTAAATGCTTCAGCTGTGCAATTATCCATGAGATTTCCCAATTCCTCACCCAGGGACACAGAAAGTATGAACCTTGCTTGTAACCAAATATTCCTTTTCCCCACTAGCCTTGTGCCAAGCACCAGTAGGAAGCAAGGGACTACTGACAGGTGTTTTTCGATAAAAACACTTTACAGGCAACATATAGATCACCTCTATACATCAGGATGTGTGCATTATCTTTTTAATATAATCAGCAATGACAGCTGTTCATTCCATAAAGCTACACTTACAATATCACTAACAAGTCTAGTGTCCATTGATTACATAACAAAATAAAATACATGGTGTATTGGGGTCTGTTTTATGCATCCAGAGAGGTACAGTCTTCTCCCTTGCATCAGCATTTGTGAACTGGAAGCCTCCACTGTTGTGATAAAATTAAACAGAGAAGTGGTTGTGCTATGCAACATGACTCCTAATTTACCCTAATTTACTGTTTTGGATTGGCTACTCCACAATTAGTATCATGGCATTTGTTTAAGATAAGACAGGAAAAGGTGATACAAAATGATAACAACCAAGTGAAAAGTGGAAGAAATTTTTGTTGCTGCAGATCTTTAAATCTCAAGTATGGAAATCTGTATTGATAAGTGTAGGTAAGTGTTATATGAATGATGACTTGCCAAGTACATTGAACTGCTGTCACTATGCACATGACACAGACCCCATATGTGAAATGCTTAATACCCTCAGCTCCTAATACAACAAGTGGAAACAGAGAATTAGTAGAAATATGCTTGAATATTTTAAAATTAAATGTAAATTTTGCCAGTGTTTAATCTTATCTTGTTCTCCCATTTCTCCCTGAAAAGTTTAAAGATCTACTTTTTTTTTTATTCCTTTGACATGGTATTTTGACACATTACCACCAACCTAGCCTGCATGCTATTTGGATGTACTAGGGTTGACATGTATCTGATGTCCAGCATATAATAATTTTCTGTGGGGTAAGTGGAAAGTGCATTGAATTTTTCCTTGAGAGACTTGCTCAAGGCATGGATCATATTTTCCTCTAGTTACAGTGAAGGTACAGCTAAAATTAAATTTTGTGCTTTACTTTAAGGTTAAAAAACACATTGGAAGTAAATCATTAATTCAAAGCATCTCTGATCATTGCTATTAATAGCAAAGTAACTGATATGTAGCAGAGATTACACACTTGAGTTCCTAAAATAAACTTGCTGTGAAAAAAAAAGAAATAGCACTTGTGCTAATACAGTTGGTGAAGTAAATTAGTACATTCCAAGGATCAGTAGGTTGAGTTCTTCCTTAGGATCATAGTTGTGCAGGTGGAGACATCTGCTCAGCTATGCAAGCTGGTAGGAACCCCACCCAGATGCCTCTCTGCTCTGGCCAGGCTGCATCTCTGACTCTGCTGATGAGCAGATGCAGTTTATCCAATATTTCCTCTTGGACCAAGGGTTTGTGATTACTTGTGAGGCAAGTAATACGTGATGTTTCATAATCTATTAATTTTCCCTGAAGGGATCTGCAACTGGAAGTAGTTCTGTTATGAAATGTTGACACATTTCCTTCCCAGAATGAAGGGAAAGATTAAGGGGAAATTGTCTTTCCTCAAGTTCATCTTTTCCCATTCAACCTGGACTTGCACCCATCCATGCAGCACAGCCCTGGCAGTCTGTAAAACTATGACTTCTGTTTCATCTGATTCAATTTAAAATAAAGATAACTTTCAGTTTTACATAACTTATCTAATTCCAATTGAAATTACTTTTATCTTACACTGAAACACTGCTTTTCCTATTAACGGTTCTATTGAGCTCAATGGACTTGAATTTATGGTGTAAGAAGTCACTCAACATGACAAAGCATTGCAATATCAGTCTTTACTATAGGAGACACTTTTGTTTTGTATTTACAGGGATCCCACCCAGTAGGCATCTTGCCCATGGGAGGAGCTCTTTAGCATATTGCCAGACAATAAACTACCAATAATAAATAGTTACAACATCAAAGGTACACTATGCAGAACACAATGCTGGCATTATAGGACTTCTAGTTTTCCCCAAGTTACACATGCAGGTACTTTAGCAGCTATAGTACCTCTCTGTAAATCATGACATGAAAATCTCATTCAGGTGTCTAAGAAAAATACACTTGAGAACATTAAAGCAATACTTTTTAAAGCTACTCTTGCTACCCATTTTTTTTGTGGTAGAGCTCCTAACTACCTGATCTTGCTGTCTGTGCCAGTACTGCCACTCATTCTTCTAGCCAGAGGTACCTTAAATAGTCATGAATGAAGAACCACAAAAAGGCTCAGTTTCCTTGAAAAGCCATGAAGAATCCCTGCATTGTTCTTCCCCTCTGTTACAGAGTGATGGGAAATAGTCACTTCAGAATTTCAAGTGTAAACTCCAGCAAAAAAAAAAAATCATAGGAAGTTGAGTTGATCAGTTTAAATCAAAATCACCATGCATTTGCCAAGATGTAACACTTAAGATATTACCAAACTAGAAGAGTAAAGAAACAGGAAAATTCATGCTTCAAGCAGATGGCTTTTCCTCAAATGGTATTGCAGAGCACTGCCTAATTAGGTATCTCCCATCACCCACATGTCCTTCAGATGCACAGCTTGGCAGGCAGCTTCTTGCTGTCACTAAGCACCAGTTTTCTCTAGGATATATTAGCTTGCATTTCCCAGGGTCAATCTCAGTGTATTTCCTACCCAAATTTGTAACCACTCTTTGATAGTTGGTATTGATGCTCTGACTTAGTGGGTTAGGCACATCTGAATCCTGCCTTCTTATGGTATTTCCACAACGCTTTGCTTTCCAAAACAACATGGAATGGAACATCACTTCTCTTTCATCATATTGTCAGTCCATATATATGTAATACAACAAAAATTTATTACTTGTATGATTTCATGAGATTCTTTAACATTTTTCTTACTAAGATGTAAACATAATTTATGATTTGGCCAATGTCTGAAAAATCAAGCTATTCTAGTAAGTTTATTTTTCAGACACTGAAGCTGTTTCATCATTTACGACTTCGCATATGCTCAAGGAGTCCAATCCTACCTCCTCTACTTACAAACAGTTCCAGGAGCATGGATTATGAGAATGGACAGAATTCAAGGCCTCTAATAAAGATTTTTCAGTTATGATTATGCTGTATTAATGGTTTGACAACTATGAGTTTCTGGTTGCACATTAAACCTGTGCATTAAAATGTGACACAAAGCACCTCCTTTCCCTCCCTAAATCTGTAACGGAAAGAAATCAAGAAAATGTTACCACTGAAACAAGTAAACCTCAGAATTCAGTCCCAAAAGGGTTTGCTAAAGATGTGAACCACAGGGTACTCCAGCCTTTTTTTTCGGTGTGACTGTTGCACATACAAACTAAACCCCTGGAGATGCTAATTCTACCTCTGACTGGGACACTGTCTCATTTACAGTTTCCTACTAATTTTTTTTTTAGCCTGACTTGTAGGGGTAACTTATCTTTTGCTCTTTTGCAATGAGATTACATTGATGATGGAATCTCTTGTAGCTTACTGGGCCACTAGTTACATAACAGTGCCTTGCCATGGCTTAATGTCTTCTCAGCGGCTCAGTGTTATCACGGGCTAAATCAAATGAATATTTAACAGGGCCAGGCCACACTGAAAATAGTTTCCAGCTGGGAAAATCTAAACTGAGTGACTGATTGAATGTGTAGCTAGTTAATAGTCAGGTACAGATTTATGCTTATTTCTACAAAGAATCCTACTAGTACAGCTTGATGCACTAAAAGAAATAAAACCAAAACCTCTTGTTATGCCTCCTGTGGGTTATCCATGTGTTAAGTATTACTCCTAGTGCTTATGAAAGTTTAGTCCCTTGCCCAGGGTAAACCTGGGCTGCAGCATATGCCATTAAAGTTTAATATCGAGCTTTCCTGTTACAGAATGTTTTCGGCTGAGGGTCCGCACTGCTTCGTGCAGGGGCAGTTGCCAGTCGCACCCGTCTACTTCGCCCGGGGAGACGGGAGTGGAGCCCCGGGCCGGCAGCCGGGCAGCTGCTCGCCCTGGGCGGCTCGACCCCCCCGCCGAGCCCCGCAGCGCGGCCAAGCGCCGCC